>WJEZ01000250.1:0-34834 GCA_009869925.1 Thalassaphorura encarpata
AAACAAAACTACGTTTGGTTTCAGTTTAACAATTTAATTACTCTGGTTAACTCAAAGAACCGAGGGACATAATTTACAAGTTGAGCGTCAGACATTCCTCGAATCTTGCCTTTTCTCCGATAATCATGGACACTGAAGTAACTATTTTGCGAAAGAAGTTGCCGAGGGGCGCCGCCATGAAATCTGAACAGGTAATTTCAGAATATTTAGTTAATTAATTATTAATTGGCTTGCTTGCTTGATCTTGACATTAACATCACACCTTGAATACGGTTGTCTTCGCCTGACAATCTTCTGAATTGTCCATTCAGAATGCCAGAATGCTTAACAGTCCAGTTAAATATCTCTGCAACTGGAACTCATCAAATCATAGGGACACGGATAAAATTATTACTAACATACTATGATGATTTGTTGATGGTTTAGGCTGTAAATGCTGCTCGTCGAACTGGGGTATCGGTTGAAACTCAACAAAAATATGGAGCCGCCTCCAATAAGCAAGTTCCAACTACATTGAATACAGCTAAATTGGATCGTGAAACGGAAGAGTTGAAGCATGATACAAGTTTGTTCTTTTTTATTCGTTATTGCAAAAAAAGGATTCAATTAGTGAGCAAATATTCAAATTGATTGGTTCTAATTTTTGTAGTCTCTCTGGACGTTGGGAAGCTCATTCAGCAAGGTCGCCAAGCGAAGAGCTTGTCACAGAAGGATTTGGCTACCGTAAGACTTTAGAAGAAGAATTCGAAGAAAAATTAGTTGGTAACTAAAAAAATTGTATCTTTATATCTTAGCGCATCAATGAGAAACCCCAAATCATCACTGACTATGAAGCTGGGCGTGGAATACCAAATCAACAAGTTTTGGCAAAAATAGAACGAGTGGTCGGTAAGGCTGTAATAACTATTATAGGTAACTCTTAATTTGTGGCTTGCAAGGAATTAACTAACACATGGGTTTCTATTTTATTTTCTAGGAATCAAACTTCGAGGTAAGGATAAGGGGCAACCCTTGCAGCCCCCTGGGAAAAAGTGAATTCGACCTTCACCTGGTCAATACAATTTCTCGGAGGGCGCCTCTTAATGAATTATAACAAAAACTAACTATAACTTTCTGTAAAAACAAATCCGAGAAATTGTTGAACTTTCAAGCTACGATACAAAGTGATCAATGCGTATTTCAAAATTTCAAGTTCCAGCCAAACTAAATTAATATGGTTGAACAAGTTTTTAATGTTTCCATTGTGTTACATTGTCCAATGCTATAAATAAACGATTGGGCTTTCTACAATTTATTTGACGAATTACTATTCAGGTTGTTCACTCAGAGATCATGAATGAGTCATTCCTCATAGTTACAGGCTCAAAACTGAAGTAATTACTAGTTCCTTTATTCGGTATTTCCAGAAATCGGCATTTGTATTGTATGAATGCATTTGGCACTGCGACTCCCTCAATCTCCATTAATCCTTACGGGACGTAATATTCTAGCAAGTGAAATTTCAAGTTCCAGCCAAACTAAATTAATATGGTTGAACAAGTTTTTAATGTTTCCATTGTGTTACATTGTCCAATGCTATAAATAAACGATTGGGCTTTCTACAATTTATTTGACGAAAAACTATTCAGGTTGTTCACTCTGAGATCATGAATGAGTCATTCCTCATAGTTGCAGGCTCAAAACTGAAGTAATTACTAGTTCCTTTATTCGGTATTTCTAGAAATCGGCATTTGTATTGTATGAATGCATTTGGCACTGCGACTCCCTCAATCTCCATTAATCCTTACGGGACGTAATATTCTAGCAAGTGAACTCATCATGTACCAATAATTGGTGAAACTTTTTATGAAGTTAACTGAGGGACTCGGGTTGTTTTTGAAGGATTTGAGAGACCCAGTGCTTATTCTTAAAACTCGTACCACAGACTATTATTAATGTCGAAAGTTCATTGATAGCATATAAGCTGACAACTCAAAAATAAACTGAAGTTCCCTGCCCTGCTACCGCTACCACAGTTATGACTATGAGTCATGAAATTTAGTATAAAACTCAATTAAGTAGAGAAGATTCCAAATTTATTATTCAATCAATGTGAAATAGCAGACAATTTAAGTTTTTTATGACATTACAACGAGTTCTGGAAAAGAGTAGAAGTTAATCCTTGCGAAGTGGGAAACGCTCTTCTTTGATACCGTCTTTCGTGATGATCTTTAGAAGGACGCCGTCGCCAGTATAAATGTCACGCTCAGCTGCTGATATGAATACATCTTTCACAATACGCGCAGCCCTGTCTGACGTGAGAGGTTCAGTAGGTTTAATTTTCATATTGAGATGACCAATCTGAAAAAATTAACGAGGAATTTGAGTTGCAATGCCCGGGGTAAGAAATTTCATTTCTAGAATTCTGATTTCCGCTTGCTTACCTGGTTATCCAAAAGTGGTTGCAGTAATGCCCCAGAAGAGCCCCCAGCTTGGAACGTGCTTTTTTCACAATGTCCCACAGGATCATAGCTATACACCACTCCGTTACCTTCTTCGTCCAAACCAGCAAGAACGTTCGACACATAATACGGGAAGAAACGCTTGTAATATAGCATTGTTGACAACATTTGAGCGACGGCCGCTGTTGACATATCTTTTTGATGTTCGTGCTTGTACAACTGTAAATAAAGTAAAAAATAACAAAATTAATAAACTTAAATGCTCATTTCAGGTAAAGGTAAACTAAAGCACATCTTGGAGTTTTCTCTAGTTACCTTCATACGAGCGTCAATCAGACGTGTAAGTGTGAGAACATCACACCAGCAGCCTGAACAACCCAGAACAGTTGAATCATTGAGACCATACAACTTGGGCTGATCGCGCGTATAAATTGCATATCCAGTGCTGAGACGAGTGTCAGAGGCAATCACGACAAAACCAGGACCACCGACAGCCACAATGCTCCTACATGAAAGAAATAAGAAATTAAACCATTACATTCTTTGGTTGTCGAATATACAATGTATGTGATTCCAATACTTCAAAAATCTTTCTTTGAAATAGAAACTAACCCTCCATTGTCAGCATAAGGTGAGAAATGGTGTTGGACTGGCTCTCCTAGCCCAGTCTCCGTTCCAGGGAAGCCTCTCTTTGGCAATGAAATCATCTCGTACAAACTTGTTTTATAATTTTTTAACCTACGTTGACGTTTGCAAACAATTGTCTCTCGTCTTGTCGAGTGTCGAATGATGCTAGAACTAGAAGAGAAAATCCTAGCTCAGTTCTTCCGCCGAATGACTGACTAATATTTGAAATTTCCCCCAAACTTGTTATTTTGCATTGTAATCGCATAGAGAGCCCAAGAGATGCAATGTTTGGACACAGACCGGGAAAGCGACTATTCTTCAAATTATCCCGATCCTGTCGGCGTATTGCTGTTCGTGTAAAACCCATTTATTTATTCACGAAATCAGGTAATCAAAAACAATTTGTTTTATTATGTACATTTAATTGTCCTTCTCAAATAATAATTATTATAAAACATTTTATAATTATTATAGATCATAATAAAGACCTAAAGACCCTGGAGAAAAAATAATTCTATTGTAATATTGTAATTATTTTATTTTTACTACATTTTAGGCGTGTTGCGTGTATCGATACAGTGAGAGTGGGATCTCATCTCGGTCGGTTTGTTTCAAAGACAAAGCAGTGTTTTCGGCCCAAGTACATAAAAATGGTATGAAATCTTATTTTTTGATTTTTAGTTTTATTTAGGAATGTAGTTTCTCTTATGAGAGGAAGGTCCAAGTTCGCACTTTAATTATCATAATCAAATGACATAGATGGAATATAGAAAAGTGAAAGCCTAGAGTTACATACCCGTGACATGTAGGGTTGGTTCTCACTTAAAGGATTCTGAATACTCCTAAATAAGTGACAAAAAGGTTAAAAGTTAAAACATTGAATGATCATAAGTTTTACCGGCATCTTGTTTAACGTATATAAAGTATTCTCTGAAGAGATGCACTAAATGAAAATCTATTAAGTAACTGTGGTAGAATATAATAGGAGGTGATTTAATTTATCTAGCTGTTTTACTCGTTCTTCAAGTCACTGATTGGAAAAGAAGTTGTGGTGGAGCTGAAAAATGATCTTGCGTATGTTTGTAATATTTTTTTCTTCACTTTGGATGGATGAAATGGACTAATAAGTATTTTTATTACTCACTTTAGGATATGTGGGACGTTACATTCAGTAGACCAGTATTTAAATTTGAAGATGACCGAAATTAGTGTAACGGATCCGGACAAGTATCCACATATAGTAAGTAAATATATTCGTTTTCTATTCAGCCTGTTACAAATCGAGCCTGAAATCTAATTTCATTGTTGTTTTTTTTGAAACAGCTATCAGTTAAGAATTGTTTCATTCGAGGTTCTGTCATCCGATATGTTCAATTACCTGCTGACGAAGTAGACGCTACACTCCTCCAGGATGCCGCAAGAAAGGAAGCTGTGCACACAAAGCAATAACTCAATGTATTTCAGTTTGGCTTATTAGTAATTTCTTGTTTGTACTGGGTTGTTATTTTTTATAAGGGTTTTTCCTCTTAGTTTTCTTTCCAGTACTCTGAGTCTGCAAGTATTGCAGAATATTTCACGCAATTAATAAATTCTTTGTTGAATAAAACATCAAACATGTAATGCTGCCCAATCTAACATATTTATATCTTTACATCGTTTACCTTAAGTCAGAAGTATGCTCATCATTTTATGAAATTATAATGCGTTCCGATACATGAACCGAAGAGAAGAAATTTCTTTGGTTTAATTTAATTAGAAATTGTCTCACATAATAATTTCATGATGACTGGTATTATTTTTCTACCATTATATCCTGCAAGTTGACAACTCTGACGAAGCAAAAGTAGACTAGGCATTTTCAATTAATACAGCTAGTATTTGTAAAGCCTTAAATAATTTCTTGTAAGCAGTATTTAACATCATATCCATTTCATAAAACATACATACATCTAGGGTGAAAGTTTGTTGAGTTGAGTTCAAATTTGCGACGGGTGTGAACATGCAGTCGCTTTGTTCTCTATAAAGTAGACGGCGGCTCGGATTAGTTAAGTACGTTCTATATTAAGCCCAAGTAAGATTATCTTGATTCAACATGTTTATAGCTTAATCTTAGAGAAAGAGAGTAAAAACTTCTAGAATATTTTTATAAAGTCACGATATATTAATCTGAGATCCACTCCAGAAGAAAGGTTGAATTGTGTAGACGAAAGCCCCAACCCCACATTTATCCCTGGTAGCGGATAAAAATAGTTGAGTAAGAGTGGCGTAAGGTAATCAAAAGTCCATGGTCAAAATACGTGACATGTCTTCATAAGAGGGGATTGGGCATCCCCTGGCGTTCTTTGACATGCAAGCCATCACCCGGACCTGAATCCAATAGAAGAGGCTGGAGGAAGGAGAAGGAATTGAAATTGCATGTAGGTTTCCTCCTCCTGTAGCTAAGCTACCGTCGACGCTGGAGTCGAGTCGGATTTGAATGCTTGACAAAAGCTCCAAAGCTAAATCCATCCCCGCCTAGTGGTCGCTCTTCCTAAAGGCTTGCCTCTCAGAATTCAATAAAGTATTGAAAGGGAGGAAAAGTCAAAGTGAAAGTTGGCATGGAGCGAATCTCATCTTCTGAACTAAAAGTAAGCTCTGGTCTGACTCTGGTTTTCCCAAGCCCAAAATCTCTTGAATGCACGACTTGGGTGGTAGCCGGCTAACTTGACTTCATGGATCCGTGAAATAGGAGTTTTGCATGAGGTAAAGTTTATCGATGGGATTGATCTGGGAATAGGAAGGCAAGAGTTCAGCCGAGGAGCCGTGATGCTCCAAGCTGTGAAGTTCTGGTCCTGAATCGTCCAATGGTTCCAACCCAGTGCTGTCATCCAAAGAAAGCTCAGAACTGCAGAAACTTTCCCCTGAATTAGATGGATAGTTGTCTAGAGAAAACACGAATAAATATTTTTTTGGTTTGAGTTTATAGCCCGTATGTTAAAGTATTGGAGACTTGTACTTTACAATATGAAAAGTTAATAAAATGTTACCTTCAGGTGAGTACGGAATGTTTGGATTGAGGGGTTGTGATCCCGAAGGAGTAAAAGGATCATCAGATTGACCTTCAAAATAATGACCAGACGGCTCAGACGACGAGGTATCACTTTTGTGCTTTTCATCTTTGTCTTTGGACGAGTCTTTGTCTCCCTTTGAATCTGTGTCTTGTTTTGCTTTCCGTTGAAGTTTTTTCATTTTAGCCCTTTGATTTTGAAACCAAACCTGAACAACTCGGACACTCAAGCCGGTCTCTTTGGCCAAAGCTTCTCGCACCTAATATAGACAAAGATGGAAAATAATTTACACCGGACTTCCTTTGATGTGCGATGTGGTTATTGCGTAAGCCCTTTACCTTTCTGCATGGTTTCGGACTTATTTCAAAGGAAGCTTTAAATTGTCGACGTTGTGCAGATGTTAGAATTGTCCGAGGTCTTTTGGGTCCTCTCCGTCCATCTCTTGGACGACTATTTTCATCTCCAATAACATCATCGCTTCCTATATTTCCAAATAGAAATTATTATAAACGGCCTATCAGCATAAAAAATGCAACAAGATGAAAAGCATCCAGTAATTCAGTTTTCGTAATATTCATTTTTGGATCAGCAGAGAGAATCCTACTTAATCTACTAATCCCTAAGATTAATCTATCATAAGTGAGATTTTGTAAAGGAAAAAAACTACTCATCATGAAGCAACTGGTGTGCATATGCGAACATTAACATTGTTAATGCAAAATTTTGGTTAGCTTCTTACTTCCTTTCCCAGTACGGTACGGTGGTATGGTCTCAGTATGCTAGAAGGTATTATTGTCTTGTAATGAATAAGCATTTAATTAAAACTCTCTCTAAGAATGTCTTCAATTACTTTTTTAGGAGTATTAAATCTTAAGTTAAACTATCCTATTAAGTTCCACTGGTAATTATCTATCAGACCCCAACAAAATTACTTGAATGTCTTACCTCTTGGACTGTTAGATTGTTGTAGGAGGTACAATTCTTTCTCAAAGTCTGCACGACAAAATATTTGCGTGCCGCGGAGAATGAATTGATCACCTTTTTGGAGGGGTGAGCAGCAGGCCGCACACACGAAGCAAGCCAAATGAAATACATGTGTCTGTAATTTCAAAATAAACCCAGGAATCAAGAATAAATTCGCTATTGCACATATAGCTTATCTCCTTCACAAATCCAATGATAGGGTATCATTTTTATTTCATCAACTAAATGGTCCGTTGCAACCAAATAATCTAACAAAGCTCAGCAGCTTCCGTGCATGTTTTCCCGGTTCTACATTCAATATTAAAAATAGGCAGGCAGCAAACAAATCTCCAAACAATGTAATATGCTCAGTGTAATATTTCCCTCAAGGCGCAAGGGTTCCAAAATGAAAACTATACCACCACGAAATACATTGAAGAATTCAATGAATATTACATCGAAATTCATGTTGTGCGTGGGCTTTGTAGGAGGATTTACAGACTGATCGCCCAAACGTTGCAATCAAACCGCTTTCTCCTTCGACTTTCACTCCCTGTATTTTACACTTTCACGCCTTCAGGCATTAATTACAAATTACTTTTTCTAACACGAATGTAAAGCCTATCCGGTCACGGAAGTGTTTATGAGTTGGAGGCATAAAAATTTTCTTACTGCTGCTCTCATGACAAGCTCTTGGGGTAAGAGTCGCTCTCCACACCGTGAGCATTTAACTCCAAATATCCGGTCATAGTCATGTTTGCAGTAGAGTTTTGAAGTCCTGTAGTAGCAGGAATGCGTTAGTGGTGAATGGCAACAGCAGCAGGTGAGACATTCTTCATGCCAATGTGTTTCCCCGACTTTTAAAAGCCATCGGTCTCGAATCTTTTGCCCGCAACCTTCACACATCTCTCCGCGTATTCGAGTCGCATCTTGAGAATAAATCAAACTTTAATGGAAGTAATCACTAATTTTTACTTGTATTACACTATTGTAAAGGATTTGGTCGTGATTATTTCTTCGGCTCCACTTATACAGACATTAGATCTAAAATCTAAATCTGTGGACTTCATGCTTTACGTTCTATTACTGCTTGGAGAGTTTAGGAATACAAGATTTAGATGATGGATAGGTCACTTGAAATTTACCTTCCATGAACAAATGTAGCTTGTATCAATACGTTAGATACGTTCAATAAATAAAATTAGAGGAGTACACTTTATTACACTTTGCGCTCCATGATAGCGTTAAGATAAAAATAGAATCCAATATAATCGGAATGTTCCTAAATTGAAAAGTGATTGAAATTCTACAACCAGTGAAGGTGTAGCATAAACAGCGTAATATTGCCCCTTTCTCAAGCATCAGCACTTTGTTAGGTTTTAGTCTTAATTAGACCCTTTCTTTACTTGGAAGGAAAAGCGAGAGCAGCCAGAATTCTGAATTCCAATATATTTATTACTTTAGTATGACTTAATTGAATTGAAAGTCTTTCTTTTGTGGTATTTATTACCAATCTGATATTATTCCGAAAGTATAGATTCGGAAGTCTAAAAGTAGATATCGTAATTTTCACAAATAAAATAATCAAGTTGGAATTTTCCATTCATCCAAATAAATCATCAATAACGAAATCTAATCACATTTTCTACAGATTCAGAACGTCTAATTTTTACGAAGCAGGGAAAGAACGTCGATTGATTTTGAGAATTAGAGCTTCAAATTTATGATTTGAAAATCAACCAACGATAATAACAGAAATGAAGAGGGATTGACTTAACCCTTGAAAATGGGATTATCAGGCTCTGTGATTCATTATGAAAGTTTTATTTTACACTAGTCCATAGAATATTGTAAGAATTACCGGCAGAGTCTGGATCGGCTTTGATGGTTTCCTTAAATTCTAGCATTTTCTCGTGGATCTCAAAAAATTCACTCAGTTGCATGAAAGCTCATTCGATTTCTTTTCACTTTTCACAGTCCTGTCGCTGGTTGCCTTGAGGCGTCACAGTGTCAGTTAACCAATTTGCACTTATAAAATTACACGAAAGTTTCGCTATCAAAAGCAAAATTTTAACTCTGAATTAGTAGTGATATCGAATTAAAAATTCACATAAGTAAGGTAAATGAATAATAAAATGCACATAGTATAAAGCTGGGAGTAAAAAAACTAGACAAGATGAGGGCAAAGGTGAATAGACACGACTATAGGTCAGATCGAAGAGTCTGGATGTAAAAAGGAGAATTTTTCGACCACAGGCAACCTTCTCCCATCTCCCATCTCCGGTTTTGTGCTCCGGAGAGAGCACATACACTTTTGCATTTCTCTGGAATTCGGGGATTTCCCCTGCGTACTCCCGCCTTATAGAATTCTTGCCACCAACCCGAATCCTGCTTCTCTCCTCCTCTCTCTCTCTCAAACTCAACCATCCGAATCCGAACCCATCACTTTCTCCCTCATTTCTTTCTTCTCCACTCATTCCTCAGACACTTTCACCTCTTCTCTTCTTTGACAACTTTCTCGTAAACCAACTTCTTTTTAATATCACATGGTTCAAGAATGATTCCCTGATAAGTTATATTGCTATCTCGTCTTTCATTCAAAAACTATTAGAGGTAGGGTTGAATATACTTATGTAAATAAACAGGAGAAAGAGAGTAGACTTAGCACAGTTTAGATATTAAAATATTTGAAAGCAAGTTTTTTCCATCTAAATCAAGGCACAACAGATTATTGCTGAAATCTATGTTTCAATATAGTAGGACCTGAGATGACGTGAAGTTAAGTCAACTGGACGGTTGATTTAAAAATATTCAAAAAACTGAAGTATTTCAAAATATTGAAAGAACTCATAACTAAATATTACTTTGTATCAATTTTAGAGTTTCCAACTACTAGTCGACCAACTGTTGATCATTACTGATTAGAAAACTATTCGGGTCTAAAATTAACTTTCCATCCCTACATGTTATACTCACAGGTAAAAATGCGTGCACTAGCTTCAATATTGTTAAAAATGAAATTATCTTTTCATATCAGTTTAGGCTAACTTGCAATAATTCAAACTGCAATCTTAAAATTGAAATAAAGCACGTCATTAAAATTGTTTTTCTCCTTTTATTTTATGGTAGTGATCGCTCAAGTAAGTTTTTTCTAAGTTTGAAAGCAATGAAATTATTGAGTTTATTGTTTTTACGCAGGCTAGTTATATTAATATTAATTTTCATAAATTCATTTAATTCTTTGTTTCATGCTATGAAATTAGAAGAAACTAAAAAATGAAATTATTTTCTATCAACCTTATCAGATTGAAAATATTGAATTTCTTTTAAGAGTAAATATGTTATTAGTGCTGCCTGCAGCATTACTGCACGAAATTATCGCCAAGATAAAGATTTGCACGAATGAAATGAATTATAAATGGCGAGCCTTATTTGTTGGCATCAGACAACTCAAAGGACTTTGATTATCAGATTAAAGAATGAAACTTCAATTGAAGCCCTGTCAAATTCGAATGAGTTAAAATCATTACCCACCCTAATTGTTAGGAGTATCCATTGTTGTGTGGCTAGTAAAAAAGAGTTGTTCCAAGCAGGAACAGTTTAGAAAGGAGTTTGGAATGAATGAATGCGAGACAATGGACGCAGGATGTGAAATGATGCTTATAATGAGAGCGTGCGGGAAAAGCATAGAAGAGAAGATATAGCTGGAAGGGGAGAGCAGTAGGATAGGAATCGGAGACCATGAGTTTTTTTGTTGAAATTAAAGAAGGTGAAAGCCAAACCCAAGTGCAATAGTGAGATCCTTTATCCAGGCTTTGTTGCATTGGCATTGAATTGTTGGACAGAGTGGCGACCGACACATATTGTACCTATCGATCCCTTCTCATCCTTTTTTGTTTCCTTCTGTACTGTAATCGTGAAATCGGCCACACGTGTTGCTGTTGCTGCGCCCTATCCTTTATGTTTATGCTCAAACCAACATGACTTACATAATATAACAGTAATACCGGGCTGACACAGATACAGAGGAGGGATACGACTGAACTGCACCTGATTCTCCTTCCAGAGTGACAAACTAATTGCAATTTCACGCTTCCGATGAGCCTCGTTTGTTCCGCCATAACATAACAGAAAGAAAAATTATGAGGAAAAGCAAGAAACGAACAATACTGATACGGTCAGGGTGTAGCACATCTGGCTGACTGGCATTGTATGCACACCCTATCTAATCTTACACAATAAGTTTGTGATTTTAAATAAGCATCTCATTCCACGCTAATTTGAAACGTTTTCATGCTCCGCGCCAACAAATTAATATTTTTAGTGGCAAGCACCTGTTTTCAAATTAAATTTGTGATTGAACACTTATTTTAAAAAATTTACTGTGATTTGTAGTGTTTGATTTTGACTTCCAAAATGCAGACGTTGATTTTAAACTGGAAGTAAACCCAATGAGCTAGTTTGCGGTTGTATTGATGAAAATCTGAAGAAGCATTATACGGATTGAAGTAGGAAATACTATAATAGCGAAATTGAAAAAATTTTTGGAGTCTATCTGTTTTAAAAATGAAAGCAGTCTCTTGTAATTTCCTTCTAACCCATACACGCGCCAATACTAATGGCATGTTATCATTGTGCATCGAGGAAGCGGAAATGAGGAGAGAAAATTAGTGTCAAAGGGTATAAAGTATTTTTTAAAGTGTTCATGAACAAGCCTAGCTCGGTATTATTGGGGTGGGAACTGGGAACGGCCACCGACATTAGGCTTCCCGATAAGTTAAATATAGGGTTTACCAAATAATGAAGTGTTGATGGGAAGTCCCATGGGAAAATAAATTACACGTTTCAGCAGAAGGTAGCTGAATGTTAGGTTTTGGCATTTAATTCGAATCCTGCCCTCGTGAAGCAGTGCTTATTAACACTATTTTTAACTCTGCACAGGACATTTATTCTGAAATTAACCAGTGTAGAATTTAAAGGAATGTTCCGAGCCAAAAGGTCAACCAAATCCATCTCAGATTAGTTGTTAAAGCGCGGACATCCTTATGTTACGAGAGGTTTGGTGCCCGATAGAATTCTGCATCATTCGACATATTATTGTCCTCTAGTTCTAACTCGTTAAGTAAAAGGTAACATATAGTATTCGCACCTATTGTATACGCTAGTCACCTAAAATTTAAGTGAATATAAAAATAACATTTGAACAGATTGGGATTTTCTTATTTTGAGTAAGTCTCAATAAAAAGATTAGTCAAGCCATAATATCGGTTGCCTCCACCCGCTCATTAGGCAGGAGTTTCTTTTCTGTAATGCACAGCTTGCTTCGCTTGGTTAGGGAGTCTTTTTTGGGAAAAGGGTTGAGAAGGGTGAAACATTTTAATTAAAATTGGAAAAATTAGCATCATTTGTCCCCAACCTCCTCACTATGTCAGCACATGTTTTCCTTTGCCCTCTTGAAGTTTCATTTCATTCTCCAAGTCTTCTCTCTCGCCTCATGCACTTCCGCATACGTCTTGAGAAAATATTTTGTGAACCTAGACTTGAATCCAGCTGATTAAAGAAATGTCCTTTGGGTTTGCAAATTACCTCGGTGTGATGTCGGAGTTTCACATGCTACAAATTCAGGGAACCTTAGCAAGAACGTCTTGTTAAATTTGTATCCTGTCATTCCTATCTCTACATATATCCAGCTTTCAACAAATATTATTCTAGGAACTCATTACACAAGTTAGTTAATTTATCAAGTCGTCGACTTAAGGCTTTTGAAACAAGTCACTGCGAACTTTGACAGTAGTTGCAAGTTATTTTTACAAGTCACGATTATTGCTAGTTCCTGGGTTACAAATGATGAGTTGAATTGATGAATCATAATTCACTGCGAAAGTACAGAACAGTCATAAGAACCTCTCTCTTTTGCAATGTAGTAGGATTGGTTGGGATTTCGGATTACAATAATAAAATAAATCTTTACAAAGGTTTTACATTTCTGCCTCTGTCTTCGTTCGCCCATTCGGCAAATCCGTTGAGCCGTTTTAGTTTTGAGCACTTTCTCTCTTTGCAATTCGGGATTAAACTAAGCCGTAGCCTCGATTAAATTATTTTCTATTTATGTATGATTTCCAATCGATTGACATTGTATCAGCGAAATTGGCTTGCCCAGATTACTTTTTCTGGACTAATTCAAAGCAATTTGATTCATAACATAGTGTTTTAATATTAGGGCACTTCATGATAAAGACTGTATTGCGAAGGACGTTGTTAACCTTCAAATGCGATGATATTTAGGGTAAGAATTACCGTATCCACGCCCAGATTTCAATAAAATGTGGTTTGGTGAAGCGTATAAACGATTTGGCGTTTGGCACTGGTTACAGTGCGCATTTAAGACAAAAGATATGACGGGCTGACCCACGTTACAACCAATTTATTGACTCTGAGTCCTACTGGTACTGGTAACGCGAACTTGGCATGTGCCCTAACTCTGTAATTTCACAAGTTTAGTAAAAGGAGCTCAGGAAGGGGTAGAATTGTACGTGATGCATGTGATTGTCGCCGGACGCTGGAGTCGGAAGAGAACGAAGCGAAGGGTGACATGTCACTCGGGTTTCCACACCATAGTCTCTTGGTGGGGGGTCATCCTGAGTAGGGTCTTATCAGTTATTACTTGGACAGAGTCACGTGTCTGAACGTCTCCTCCTCACGTGCCATGGCCTTTATGAATGTTTACATTCTATCTTATTTTTCAATCAACAAGCTCAGCGCACCGTAAGCAAGGTCTATGCATTATATGTGCAGTGCCCTTAACAATGTGATGAGAAACCATGGCCAATCATCCGATTCAAATGACTAGAAAATTCCATGGCCTTATTTCCACCGCTAAGGACAATGAGGATGACTTCATTATTCTAAACGTCAAACTGTAGTAGGAATACTATTAGGAAATAAGTATAAGATCGAAGTAGGGTAAGTCTTGAAGGTTCTACATCTATAGCAATATTTATAAGGTTAAGGCTCATTAAATGTGGCTACGATCAGTTATACTAAAAACCAATGAAATTGAACAAATAATTCTATTTTTGGACGACGCACTCGCGGATACCATTGCTACCTCCCAGCATTCCGTTCGCTATACTGATCAAATGATGACTTGGGGCCAAGTTCGGAGTTTGAAGAGCCTTCTGGAAATTAATTGCCAATCTCAATTTTGGTAATGGTTTAAGCTGGAGCATGCGTATTTAGAGTATCAAACTTAGTACAAGTTTTTTTCATTTTTCATGTAAAATTTTTACATCCCATCATACATCTATCTCTGTAGGCCAAATACAACATAAATTATTAGAAAGACAGTGGTTTTTTTTTTGTTTTAGAATCAGGGCTTCATTTGCCACACATTCTAGAAATTCACGAATGTAATACATAGAGGTAAGTTTTTCATATCGACCAAAAATGTGGAGTTGGTCTTCTATTTACGAGTTCTTCTGTTGAGTTTGCACAACTTGAGCAATAATGCAGCAATGCAATTTCCATATAACAGTTCCATTTGGTTATCAGGTTGCAGCGGCACCCGATGCAATAAGTGAGGTAGTGACACGCCCGTATAATTTATGACCTAGGCTAGAGGAGGGAGCGGAATTTTGTGGAGGCATTATTTCCAGATATTTCATGTGAGTTCATGCTGCCTGTAACCTTTCTTCCTCGGTCTTTCACTTTTACTGGACTCTGAAGTCTCAAGATTTCTCTCCTCCCGCATGAGGATAATTCCAAGGAAGTAATCCCTTTGTTTCATTACACACATCCATTCAAAACTTGAGCTTACCTAAAACAACAGGGAACTTCTCGCTTAGAGAGAAAGGAAATGAACTCTTTAAGTATTGCGTTATGAATATTGTGTTTGTGGTTGGTTTTGTTGGCGAAGATAATCCCACCTAAAACCATGCGTTGGTGTGAACTCCTGCAAAGCAATTTATTTTCTAAGCTTTCCAGGGAGGAATGTCTTCCCATAAAATGTAAGAAATATGATGGTGTAAGCCTTTGAACTACGAACTTAGCTTGGAAGATATCTTGAGGCGAATGTTCCTAGTTTTATTAATACCACAGAAAAATGTCTACGAAACTGAAAACGCTTTGCTCTACACATAGAAGACCTTATCTGGTCAGCTAGCAGTACATACGAAAAATTTTATTTTGTATTGTTATTAACAGGGAAATTTATTGTTTTCAACTTTTGTATTATCATATCTTAAACTTGAAGACATGTAGAAATATATAGAGATTTGATGCAATATCAAAACAATAGTGATCAGTAAAATGCTTTCCAACCATTTTAAGGGCTTCAATATATAGTGCTGACTGTGGAATTTTTAGCTTCGTTTTTCCGAGGCATTCCAAACAAAATTGCAATCGGTTCTGCCTGTCCATTCCCACGGACGCATGTTGCCTTGTTAGCGTAGCTATCAATGTATTCCATTTCATTCTGCATACCAATCATTCCTTGCTCCATTACTCATCCCTCCAACTGAATCGTCCGGTCCCCTCCAATACATCCAAACTTTCCTTCCACCAAGGGCTCCTTACTCCAAAGACATCCCTCCCAAGCCTGAAATCCAAAGGGAAAGTGTGAGCCCATTCCAAATACATCCATCTTCATTCTATTCAAATTCTAGTCACAATAAAGTAAAAGCAAAGAATTTTTCGAGAGCAAGATTTCGTGAAAGCCGTATGTAGCAGGCTGCAAGATTCATCTTAGGAGTTCATTTTTAAGAAGTTAGATAATATATTTAGAGCTATTTTGGAATAATTTTTTTTTTCCTTGTTAAACAGTCTTTTAGTTTAGATTGTTTCAATTTTCAAACTGCAGTAATTACTTTTTTCACGTTGTATTTAAATGGCGGAACTCAAGTCTACCGTATTTGAAATTTGAGCCTGACTTCAGTCATCTACTTTCTTCATGGAACATATGTACTCTGTACGTATTTGATCCTCCACCATCAAAGGCTAAGAAAGTAATAATAAAACCCGTTGAAATGAAAGTGGAAATTTCAAGCAACTTGAATTTGAAACTACCCAGCTAGAATCTTAAAGAGAAGAAATTCTGTGAAGTCAGTCGAGTGAGCGCAGCTTTGGCTTAAGTTCAGAAGAGATGAGGATAAATCGGACGACTTGATTGATACTTGCTCTCCATCTTGTCTATTTCGTTCTGCTCCGCTTGACTTTCCCTTTTCAAGCTCTTTAATTAAATATACTGACTGACTACGACTACGACTGATGCAATATACTCTGTTAAAATTAAGAGATATCTACAATAACTGCTTTACACTGGAAGGGTGAATCAACGTGAGTTTAGACTGGCATTCAACTGATATTTCAGTGCTTAATTAATAGTATTACATATTTTGTCGCTAATAATTGCGACGCATAAATCAAGAAATATTAAGTAAAGAACAGCGATCACAAAATTTAAAGTTTGTTTTGAAATCCAATTTGTTTATCATTGTTCAGTGGTGAGTTTAGTTTTTATATATTGGAAATCTTGATCATTTGGATCAGGCAACGTGTATTAGATAATAAATTCCCTTTGCAAAATATGAAATGCAGCTGTGCATAAAATGTGCGTCTCTTACATAGACATCACTGAACACTTGGTCTTGGTAGCCTTTTAGGCAACAACAAATTGGGCCCAATTGGTCCTTTGTGTTAGTATCCCCTTAGCAGTTGCATTTGTCAGAGGGTGCATTTGCCATAATAATAGCTCTTTTATGCCTGCCTGTCCTATCAAGGTTAAGGCTTGCTCATATTGATTGAACAGAGAAAGAAATCTCGTACAACTTTCCTTGGAAAATTAATTTCATTTCTAGCATCGTTTCTTGTTTGTATTAATGTCAAAATGGACTATGAGATTTAGAACTTATTGTATTGCTCATGAACTTATTAACTTCCCAGAACTTACAAGTGATTTTCACCTGTTCTACTTTCGTACTACTTATTTGTAAGAATATGCTTTAAATTGCAGCGTTACATTGTTGAGATACATTGACGAAACTCATTGCATAGACCGGTGATGCCCGAAACTCTTACTGTAGTTTTGAATGAAATGGACTTGGAACCCTTTTTAACTTGTACAGCCTCCCTCAGATGTAACACATTGTGTTTTGTAGGCACAGAGATATACAAATACAGCTAAACCGAACCGAGAAAGGCCGGGTACATCATCCGAAAACCGGAGAGGAGGGTGAAGGGCAGAGAGAAAAGGAGCTCAAAGAATATTAGTTTGGCTCGAGTCTATATGGACCGTATCGGTTTCACCTAATCTCATCGGCTTAACGTGTGAGTCTCAAAGCACTCGTTTTGACAGCTTGTCACCGTTTCGTGTGTAAAACCCTAGGATTTACTAACTTTACATAATACGGATAACTCTATGCTATCCTTTCCTCCTATAATTTGAAGTGATTTCATATAGTTTTGCTGGGGATGTCGTGATTTTCTAACTGACAGCCCAAGTTAATCTGACTCTAAGCTTGGGATATCAAAAATCAGAAATTGATGCTCTGCTCAAGTTTAGCGGGTGGAATTGATACACCCGGATTTTGTTTAATAAAATGTTTAACGCTCTCCTGACCAAATTACCTAATCTCATCGGCTTAACGTGTGAGTCTCAAAGCACTCGTTTTGACAGCTTGTCACCGTTTCGTGTGTAAAACCCTAGGATTTACTAACTTTACATAATACGGATAACTCCTAACTATCCTGTCTCCTCGAATTTCAAGTGATTTCATATAGTTTTGCTGGGGATGTCGTGATTTTCTAACTGACAGCCCAAGTTAATCTGACTTTAAGCCTGGGATATCAAAAATCAGAAATTGATGCTCTGCTCAAGTTTAGCGGGTGGAATTGATACACCCGGATTTTGTTTAATAAAATGTTTAACGCTCTCCTGACCAAATTTATAAATTCAGTTAAGTGCATCCAAAGTCAAACAAAATTTTATACGAAGAAAAGAGTTTCAATTAATACAATTAATTGTAAGAAATTATTTATTCCAGCAGCAATGTAAGTGTAGTAGTGGGAGTTATATGCACATTACTGTAATCTGAGTTGATTATTAGCATTTAAAAACTCTGATAACGGTATAGAGAAATCAGTATCATCATTAGGACAGCAGAGTTCATAGTAGTCTTTTCATTCAATCAAAAAATTGTACAATTGGATTAAACGAAACCCTTACAGACAAAGACAAAATCATATAAGCGCATTTTCTAGGCTAATTTGTGAAATTTTGCTGGTATTTTTTACAAATTTAGTAGTAATTTCGAAAAGAACTTCATGGTGCTTGTATGGTTCTTCAAAAAACAAACGCGGGGCAGCTGGTCCGCTTTTAATCCTTTGGAAACATGCAAACTCTTTTACGAGGCTATAGTGGCAAAAACTTTTTAATTAAATTTTTAGAAATTATTGTTCGTTCGTTGAAGGGGAAAAGTTTGTTAGTATCACTAATAAACTTGAGGAAAATGCTATTACATATTAGAACGAAACCAAGTATAAGACTGAGGCTAAATTTATCTACTGGTTGGGATAGTTAAGACTAGTTTACGACCTGTACTTCTGAATTTTGTTACTGGGTGGCTCAAAAGGAAGCGGTTTATCATATTTGGCCTGCCCTGCAAATCTGCACTCTAGTAATTTTCATTCACAGGCTGAATTCAAGTTTTTAAATATTTACAGTAAAGACTATCCAGGACGGGAAGATTAGTACTCCTGAAACACCCAGTACTTAAAGCTTCGTTTCGGTGGGAAGAGAACATTGCTTGATATAATTTTGAGTTTACGCCTACGCAAAATATTTCACTAGTTCTTACTTTCCCAAGTCCTTACTCTTTTCCTTTGTGTATTAACTACGGACATTTTACAATCCGAGTTTTATCATTGAATGTTTGATTTTAATGAAACTGCATTTGGCCTGTATTATTTTCTTCACTTGATTTTTAGAACTATAATCTCACACACTTGTAACTATTGATGACTCAGGCCTTAAATCAACATATGTTGACAAATTGTTATCAATGGAGCTGAGAAAGCCGTTTGCCGAAAAAGCCACGCTCACCGTTCGTGTTGATATTTTCCCCTTTTCCTCATGTGCAGTAGAAAGTACCGGATCTGACTGCGATTGCCACGAGATCCCTTCACCATTGCTGCTCATTTATTACAAATCTGTGCAAATATAAAAGTCTAGACCCAGGACCACCAACTTGACCGCTTCTGATCTGAGGGAGAGAAAGACCCATAAGAGCAAGAGGATTGACTGGGAAAAACAAATACTGGCAGGGTGGACATCGACGTACTCACAGAATCAACAAACTAATTATCATATCCCACGGCGAGTATAACATCGATCCTGCCCTACGAAAGATACGAGAGTTTCCAAATATTCAAGAAAAATATGTGAAATAGGCAAGCAAGTGAATACATGATCACAATTTTGATTTAGATTTCACTAGTAAATTCATTTGTCGAACACGAAACAGTTCTCCTTACTTGCTACACGAACGCCAGTTTTACTTACAATTTGTGCTCACCTGCCCTAATTTAATAACATGAAAATGTCCAAGTCCAGTGCTATGTTCTCCAAATTAAAACTTATGTTCAAGCTACACGACAGCCTGTTCGGCATCAAATTGTAATTGATTCCACATCCGTGGACTATTTTACAGTCATGCCCCAACATAACAAGGCTGCGTATGTTTTCCCTTTGATCCCTTTATTGTAGTCGGTGGTCTGTCTCACTTTCTATTAGCCGAATCAAATAGAATCTGCGGCACCTTTGACGACGGCATAGCACGTGCTATCGCTTAATGTATCCACTCCTCTGCACTGCACATCCGTACTCATTGTTTCCCTCTATACACCACTGACAGGGCTCAAAGTTTCATGAAAGACAATTAACTACAGCCCACTGTCCGCCCGAGTTATAAATATGATTTGTATCTTCTTTATAAAGTTATTCTCATGTATTGAAATGGCCCCTTTGGCCAGTATTGACAATATTTCAACCAACGCAGATGTAACAAAAGTTTGTGCGCAATTGCTGGTGAAGCCTTGACTGCCCCTGCGGGGGGTATAAAGTCAAGTCACGTGCCGATTCATGCGTCAAGCTCTTTGTTCAAAGAGTTTACGAGTGTTCTATCCCAAGATAGACGAACTACCTTATTTTTCCATCAAACTTTTCAACTGACTCCAATCGACCGTGCGAAAATTGAACACTCGACTTGACAAACAAAGTTTGCCCGTCACGTCGTTCACATGGTTCATCTCTATTTGGTACAAGGTTCGGATTTTTGGGGAGGCTGCCCGTCTATAGTGGCTGTTTTATGCTTTATAGGGCCACTGCCTTGGGCAGAATTTTCTTAATTTAGTTCCTTGTTTGTTCCTCAAACTTTAAATACTAGTACTTCTAATAATTTGATTTTGAAAAATGGGTACGTCATTCATTATATTTCTAGTCGCTTTAGCCCACTACACGAACACAATTTGAGCATAATTAATATTCCTAGGCTAAAAGTGAGAAGAGCAATCTCGGAACAATTTACTGCTGCAATCTTGACAAATACATTTTATTTGAAATGCTGAAAAACAGCAAAAAAGTTTATTTTCGTATTAAGCTGAAAGTGACGTTGATTCATTCAGGAGGCTGGAATGGAAAGTCCTGCCGCTGTATTCTCATAAAACCATTATCTCTAAAGCATATGCTGGATGGGGTTTAGGAGCTGTATAATAAGTGAAAGGCTATGGTGAGTTTGTAAAGGATTGGCATTAGAGGCTCCAGAACAAAGTCTCACTTTAACACGCGTGAGATTAGATTTAGACTTTACGTATGTAACGTCTGATTCACCCTATCTACAATATCCCATTTTTCATCATTTAGTCACTCATCAAGTTGACATGATTTGAAAATAATGTTTTATGCACCCGAGACTGGAGCCAGTACTAAATCCGATACATGGGAGCTAGAAGTGCACGTCGTTTTTCGGTGTTTATTACTAGTACTAGTCTACTTGCATAGCGTCTTAACTTTGAAGCTCTAATATGCCCAACCCGAACGTCGAAATTAATTTCACTTTTTTGCACTTATTACCTACTGCTAAGGTACGATTGAACCAGCCCTACGAGGTCTTTCAAATATACAATTAAAGCAAGCTTTTTTGAAATGAATTGCGTTGCGTTGGTCATGCCAAGTATTAAACGGAAACGTGAGCTTTCCTCACCGAGGAAAAAGAGGAAAGAAACAAGACAAGTAGCGAGATATAGACTTTTCATTCACATCTAGTTCGTCCGAAAATGCGACCCGATAGGAACATGGAGGAAAAGTCAATATGGAGAAAGTCCTGCTTACCAAACGACTGATCTTTCCCTTCTTTATTTTCTTTTACGAAAACTGCGCCATTGTCTCGCCTCAGACTCAGAGGGAGTCTCCCCTCCTCCGGAATGATCCAAATTCCAGCCATATTTGAATTCATCTAGTACACAGACTTAGCAAGCAGAAGAACTTTGGTAAAGCGATACTGGTGAATTGTTCTAAAATACTGAGGTTCTTAATTTAATGTCATGATAAGTGTCATATACTTGTGATAATTAATAATTTAGCATTAAAATTTAATATACACTTAATTTTTGTAGGATCAGGCTTCGGCTGATATCTTAGCCCAGCTGACTCAAAACCCAATACAGTACAATACAATACAGTACCCGGTGCAAAATGTCATAAAATTGTTTTAGAATTGCTTTTACAGCTCTATGGGAAGTAGTATTAAGAAGGTCTCATCAATAAGCCGAGGGATTTGCTTTTCACAAAGGCGATGCATGCTGGACAAAATTATCTAACTATCAATTATCTAAGGTGAGCTCAGCATTCAACTGAACTTGAGCTCACCCTAGAAGTAGATAATGTTAAGAAATGGAAAACCTTATCGTGTCATTAATAAGTCCGAAAAGCATTTAAGTTGGCTGCTGAAGTTCAAGTCACACTTGTATCGTCCAACCAGAATTACTAACATATGAAGTTAGCTAAAAAGATTCTATTCAAATTTATTCCGAAGATATAATGTAGAAACGAGTGAGATGAACATTTTGGCATGGTGGTGGTTCTGAAGATCACAGAAAACAATAATTATTATTCATGTCAGAATTTCATAAGGTTGCATTGATTTTGATTTGGTCTACAAGTTAGTGAAGAATTGTCACCCATTGATTAGAAAATCGGACAACATCCTTTTCGGTAATCGAGAAAATGGTCACAAAATTAGTATTTTATTAGTGTCAGTCAAGAAATTGCTATAAAAAACAATCATTCCAACCTGCAAAGCACCATTTGGTAGAAATAAGTGCTCAAAGCTCAACCCTCAGCGATTCCTTGTCCAAGCGACCTGACTGCCATCCACTTTCGCCTAGTAAAAGCACTTCACAACCAAAGAGCTGAATTTGAAATAGCTCGGGAAAGTAGGAGTATTGGAAGATTTTGATTAATTTTTCCAAGAATGACTTACTCCTCTTTGGTCTCAACTCTCAAATTATCAACAACTGTTATAGAATGTAACAAAAATTGAGCTGGGGTGCAAATATCTCACTTATACAGGAGGTACGATATTTATTCGATCCTACCGATAACGGATAATCATAACCGAATGGAAATTCCCAAACCATAGTACGTCATTTAAATACCGTTCTTGACTCTTGACCTATATAAATATGTGAGTCACATAACCAATTCTGTCCTGGCCGATTACAATTTTCACCGGTTATATGACTCGTTTTATCGTTTCAGCTCAGCAATCAACGGACTTTAATAATTCTACCCGTCAGCACCAGGCAAAATACTTGCAATTTGTACTTGGACTTGACTGGATTATATTCCCCTGTCTACAAAATTAACTGACTCAGATATGGCCCCCTCAATTTCACTCCATCGACAACAGATGGTTATTTTCGTCACGACCTGGTTATCCTATGCGGTCGTTTATTTCCTAAGGAAACCTCTTGGAGTTATTAAACCTAAGTCTTGAGACTGAATTCAGAGTTAGCAAAACCCAATTGGGACTACTGGACGTTGCCCTTCTTCTCCCTTACTCCGTAGTGCAAATATTTATCAGTCGATTGGGAGATCGAGTTGGGCCAAGACTGACCATAGCATTATGTCTGTCAGTTGCTGGATCTGCTATGTTTACATTTGGACTGTGGAATTCATTCTACATGCTACTATTTATCATGTTAATTAATGGAGGCATGCAAGGTCCTTGTTGGCCAGCTTGTTGTAAGGCACTCTGTGCCTGGTACCCAAGATGCAAAGTTAAATTCTATTGTCGGATTCCTCTCCACTTCCGTATTTGTTGGGGGCGCAGCCGGAACAGCTCTAGCAGTTTATCTACAATCTCAGTATGGTTGGAGAATGGTCCATGTGCCTTCATCTGTTATCGCAGTCGCCCTAGGCCTTCTTGTTTATTGCGTTCTTCTAAGTCCCGAAGAAAAACACATGGCTATCCCTGGAAAAGATGTCATGAGTGGTTCGAAAATAATTGGAGAGGAACCTCCAGAAAGACGAACGTGTTGGCAACTTTGGCGTATCCCTGCAGTCTTTGAAATAACAATGACAGTCATGGCCCTCAAGATGGTTCGCTATTGCATGTTCTTGTGGCTACCAATGTACCTGATTCACTACCTCCAGTACTCCGTCGCACAGGCAGGACTATTCTCAACTGTATTTGATATTGGAGGAAGTATCGGCAGTCCTCTCATTGGAGTAATACTGGATCGAAAATTTAAGAAGAGTACATTATTGGGAATGTGGATTTTTGTGACAATTAGTTCCATCAGTATGGCACTATTTGCATTGACAGCGCAGTGGGGAATGCTTCACAATGCCATTTTCATGTTCATCGCAGGAGCAACAAATGGAGGAACTGATTCTCTTCTGGCAGGGTCCGTTTCCATGAAAATGGGAGAAGCGAATGGAATGAGAAGCGGTGTAAGTAAATAGTTTTACATGTAATAGTTCCAGGATTAACACCTTGATATATTTTTACAGGCTGCTGTTACCGGTTTAATCAACGGTGTTGGGACAATGGGCGCAGTTCTGGAGGGACCTGTTGTTGGATTCATTTCGGACAAGTACGGCTGGAGTGCCATGTTCATGTTTATGATTATTTTGTCCGCTATCTCAAGCTTAATGGTTTTCCGTGCGATGGTTATTCAGCGTGCAGTTGATCGGATGGCAACAGTCCTCCCTGTTGCGGAAGACAAAGTTCCTCTTTATGATTCCTCTTAAGTAGCAGTTAGATAAGGATGGAGATATCTTAGTTAATTAACCGCTTGATCTTTTACATATTGTTCGTTGACCTGTTTATATTAGTTTATTCTATTAATGCTACTTGGTATAATAATGTTTAACATTTTACTTCATAAGTTTATTACCCAGTCAAGAGTCCCTCGTACGAAAATAAAAGCACGTTTTGGTCTACTTCCCAATTGAATTTTTTTAAACTGGGCTGGGTAAGATCTGCAAAATGAAAGACATGGAGAAAGTAATATTTACGGAGCAGAAAAGATAGGTACGATTGAAATCATTTTTTGTCCACAGTTTTTCGCGTGAGATTCTTCAAGTGTTTTAGAAGTTGCTACGGGTAGTGAAATAAAAATTATTTTTGTATTTATGATTCATATATTAATATTATTCCAACAACGATTGCCTTGGCGTTGAGATTGACAATCAATAACGGTGGTTAGCGCCTAATGTTAAATTGCCACCGAAGTCGAAAGGACTGACTACCACAAATTGCCTGTGACCTAAGGGAAATTTTATTGACTAACAACCAGCATTCTCTTTCAGCCAGTCAAACAAACAAACAGCTATGGAAGCACCGTGGAGGAGACATTTTGTTTAAACCAGCAAAATAAAAATGATATCTTCTGGAGTTAATAATTTTGTCAATAAGTTATCGACTTGTATTCATTGTCATTTAATTAAGCGTTGAGCGACCACACCAAATGCAATGAGAGCGTCTTGCGAAAGTTGAGCTCATGAGTTTGGATTTCGTAGTCTGGACTCTGTATTGTACTTTTGTACTCAATAATGCCCGGATAAACGGGAACGAGGATCGGACAAACACCCTACCCGGAGCGCTCATTACACCGATTTCGAAGGCAGTCTGTACCAGTATATTTTCAATCGATACATTGATCAAATGAAATGGATTGAACTAACCGCGTAGGCCTAAATTCACAAATCGAAAGAATACTCGTCCTGAAAACACTGAATAAATAATTAGTTGATCCGCTGAAGGACAATCTCCAACCAAATGGGTAATGGGTATATGCGTTAATGTGGCATGGCAACATTATACGAAAGAGTTGGAAAAGTGAGGCAAACCGGACTTTTAGGCTTTAAAAGAAAGTCCGAGTACGACTCACTCAATTTATCAATTTACAACAGCTAGTTCATATTTGAAGTTGCCATGTTTATCAAGAGACTATTCCCCTGAGTTTAAAAAATTATGGGGGATACTCAACGAAGACCAATGTTGTAAGTTCAAAAAGAAATATTTACTACATCTATATCTATTTATATATCTCTTAACAATTGATTCTGAATTTCATATCTCAAAACAGGAAAGGTGACACAGTAACTCGAACGTATAAAATAGTTCGAATTGATCCACATTTACGAAGAAAAGTAATAGTAATATATGGAGAAGTTACTGTCCAAGTGACTGATTCACTTTGTCGACAAATTATTGCGGAAGAAATTAAGGTATTTCGATATTTTCAAAATTTAATATTATGACTTTAAGCTTTAATTTGTCTACATCGACAGGAATTTCATAAATTAATACGCCTGGATGCAATCACAGAATGTACGGATACGTCTGGTGTTTTAGAAGAGATATTAGAAAAGTACCCGTATATTGAGGGCGATCTCCATGAACCCCTGATGAACGCCATTGACGTCATCAAGAATAGAAAGTACAATGAAAATGGACTAGCCTCCCAGACTGGGAGAAATTCGAGGGAAGGAGGCACTCCAACTTTTCCTGATTACTTTGAAGAAGATGAAAGTTTAAGTGGGATTGATTCTGATATGGATTTCCGTGAAATAACCATGGAGTCCTTGGAGTATTATGTAGAACTTTTGTACGAGCAACTTCAAGATAAGGTCAAGGGTTCAAGATGTATTGCCAGGCTTGCCGCAGCTGTCGAAAACTTATCAGACATCTATGAGCACGGTTGTTATTAATTTAAAACTTTTCTCAACTAAAATTGATTGAATTATTTCTACTTGTAGAGTCTGCATTGAATGCTCTTTTCCGAACTTTGAGGGAAGATTATAAAAATTCCATCGATCTCACCACAAACATTCTTTGCATCAGTCTATCGTTTGCCAAGTACCGAAGTTTTCATCCAATATTTGTTACAAATAAAATATGTTCACTCATCGTGGACATTGTAGAATTTGAACTCATGCGTTTCGACAAGTGGGTGAATGACGTTCATGACAGAAAGAGAATTGCAAACAATCCTCAAACAAATTCAGCAAAGCATGTCCAGGAATATGAGAGGAGAAAAGCAGGGTTAGCAAATGCAGCTAAACGCCAAGATGTACTTTTATGCTGTGAGTTCATAAGTAAATTAATTTGTCATTAGAACATTTAATAGGCTTATTTTATGTGTTTAATTTTCAGCTGGATTTGAAGTAATCAGGTTACTTGCTGAAACTCCAGCTTTTATGAAAGAAATTATGAAACGCGGTATTGTGCAACTGCTCATGGATTGTTTGGAGAGAAAAAGTACAGAACTGATGATAACAGTAATCTCATTCCTCAAAGTAATGTCAACATTTAAGGAAGCAACTATTCAAATGAGCGCACAAAATATAATTGAAGTTATTCATGCTAAAGTCGATGAGAACTCTCCGAAAGCTCTCCTTCCTCCTCTTATGGGATTGCTCTTCAACTTAAGTTTTAATACAAAACTTCGGCAAAAGATGTTCAAATATGACCTTCTCAACAAAACAGTGGCACTCCTGCGTTAGTTTGTATACAAATAATACAAAGTATATTTAACATATTCAAAATCAACTTCCATTAATGACTCTTCCCTTCCAGGTCATGAAGATTTGCAACTCATTTGCATTCCCCTCCTATATAACTTCTCTATGGATGAAAGGATCCGGCCAAAATTTGCTGCAACTGGAATAATCGAATGTGTAAGAAATTTACATGGATACATATTTTGTGCAAAATTGATATGACTAATTTTGAACAATGGATTTCAGATTCTTCAATTAATTGCACAAACCCCACAAGATTCCTTCAATGTTGGAGCGAGAGCACTACTTTTGAATTTGGCGGCCAGTAAACGTTGCTGCCAAATGATATGCGCGGATGGTGGTCTTTCAATTTTATTACGACTTGCTTTCCAATATGAGGATACTCTGTTAATGAAAGTCATACGCAAAATATCTGAGCAGGAAGGACCAACGCAAACAATATTTATTGATATTATTTCGGATATTGCTGCTGCAATTCGAAACGCTCCAAACCAAGAATTTGCGGTAGAATGTATCGGGACATTAGGAAATCTTGAAATTCCAGACTTGGATGTCAAACGGCTGGTTCAGACTTACGAATTGATTCCCTGGCTCAAATCTAAACTTCGTGTTCCTCCGACTAGACGTAGGGGTCAAGGAGGTAGTTACATCTATTTTCATGCGTAATACAGAATTAATTTTTCACTAATAACAATCATACTTGTTCTGGTTAGAAGACCGTAGTTTAGCAGAAATAACTACTCTCGAAGTCATCATTTTCATTGGAACATGTGCCGGAGATGAAGACTGTGCTTGTTATCTCATCCAAGAAGAAATTCTGGAATCACTTGTGGAATTATGCACAACGCCAAACATTGATACAGATTCTACCATCCAAATTCTGTTTGCTTTTTACAAATTTTGTTCCCACACCAAGTCTAGGAAATATATTGTTGGAAGTACAAACATTTCGCAACTTGTGATTGACCTCCTTCGACACGAATTTACTGGGATAAGAGAAGCGGCAGAGAACGTTTTGAACACTTTCACTCAATTGGTAATATTTTTAACATCTGAATTTTGGTTAGCTGGTATATTTATAAGTAATAAGTGAATTTATTTGTTCTATCTTAGGAGCATGATGAGGTATGGCAAAGGCGTGTAAAAATGGAAAAATTTAAAGCATACAATAAGGCATGGGTTGATGAGATAAATAGACCAAGTGGGGATACAACGGTTAATCAAATCCCTGCGTATCAGAGACACCAGTTAGACCTCTATCATCCCCCATCTGAATTCTACGAAGACGAATTTGAGCATCCAGATTCTGGGAGGAGCAAATTGTCTTCTTCTTCAACTTCCGGAACTCTGACTTTCAGTGATACTGAAACCGAAGATGAAACCGAGGATGAAGAAGGCAGTGCTGGAGAAGTGAATCCAAATCCACCTATTTCTGCTACTACACAACATGGTATTCCCAGCCACCCGTCCAAAAGTATTTTTGACAGATTTGAGCACCAGTTTCGTCAAGAGAGAGGCACCCAAGACAGTTACGAGTATGGAATCAGCGAGGAAGATGATGAAGGATCCGAATACTCAGAACGAAATGGCCAAGATCCCTACGGCTTGTACATATCTGGCGTATCAAGCTCACTTGACGAAAATCTTCGTGGAAAATATATGAAAATTGGGAAGATGCCGGTCCTTGGTGGTGACTTTCAAAGAAAACTTGTGAATGAATCTGAAAATGGTCACCAACTTAACCCAAATCTTAAGACTGAAAATTTGAAACCGTCGCCTAGAAAAAATATGATTAAGTCGCCTTTGTCAGTTGAGCTAAAGCGGAAATCTTAATTATAAATTAAAACAAGTCTGTATCACGCGTCCACCTACAGTAAGGAATAAATATGAGATACCGATAAATAATGAGAGTTTTAGAATTTGAATTGCAAGCATTCGTATTTTGTATTAGATCTTGCCTTATTCATTTTCCAAATATTTTAAAATTATAATTTTATTTAATCAATTTATATAGATTTAACCATGTGTGAGAGCATTGCGTGAGAAGCGCTCATTTAGCCCACAACCAAAATACACAATCTTCAAGTCACGCATCTCCCAACTCTCGACCCTCGTCCTAAGCACAGTCCTATCTTGTTTTTGAGATACGAGGTGCGAGGTAGGCCTGCCTTTCCCTAACTGTACTGAGAATTAAAATTTGATCACAATTTATGAATGAATTATAAATGAATGAACTGCTTCATCGTACTTCATCGTTCATAGTGTTGAGCAATAAAGAACTATTGCAGACGATAGAGACGAATGCGACTTTGAACTTCACGCCTAGTTGTAACGCAAAAATAAACAGTCCGTTGAGTTCACTTGGTTTGTAGGACTGATATTATTCAAGCTAGATTCTTTGTTTCTTGCAATTTTATAATGATGAAACAAAAGATCATGAATTTTTGGTTCGAGTGACCCGTAAGGAAATAATATACCACCCTTCCATCAAAACTTGTCCTAATTGAAATCTGGAGTGATCCAACTCAGCAAAATATACATAATGTACATAAAATACGAAATATGACAAACCATCATATGTATATTGGAGAAAAACCACGTACGCATTTCTGTATTCATGTTTATAAACCGCCGTGGGAGTCAATATAGAACCTAAAACTTACACATAATATCAAAGTCCAAGACGAAGACATGCAAGTTTGTCTGTGTGAGACTAACTCCAGCTGTCTCAGGGCCAGAGGTTAAAGCATCTATCTTGTTGCCGTCGTCTGGTTTTACCCTTAGCTATTTCCAAAACAGGAGCAATTGTCATTACTCGCAGAATTCTGTTGTTTGAACTTTCAAGGCCAATCTCGGTTTCAACTAACTCCTCAAGGGTTTCGCTTTATCTTCGCCGAGACTGAAGCAAAGGAAACTAACTGCGTACATTTCAATTTACTCAAATTCTTCAAAGAATGTACAGTTTACTCACGTGTATAATGTTAGCGTACGTGAAATTCGCATGTCTAACTTAAGTCAATACTTTTACTCCACTGGAGTTATGTTAACAGGCAAAATAATAATGTCCATTAAACTTAAAGCGAAGACTTTTCCCAAACTGGAGTTTTTTTAAAGATTCAAATCAAGTCCCTCAGAGTCAACACATCTACATGCCTTGATTTATTTGTAAGGTGGCTGACGTGACGAGACTGTATGTCCAACTTTGTAGTAAAACTAACAAAGTTCGAAAGGTAGACAAGATAGATTTACATTAATAGTAAACTGACTTCGTCTTCCATTCCATTCATTGTTTCAATGAATACTTAATTTATGCGAACAAACGATATGAAAAGTCTAAAACGAATCTGAAACATGGTTTATTATAGTGGCAATCAAATTCGTTTAATAGGTCTTTTCTATGATTTTTGAGTGAAAATATGAATACACACGCCAATATGAAAATTGCCCTGATAGTTAATCAGTTTTTGGCACATTCAACTCATAGGTGAAATACGTAATTTTTGTAGATCATCGTCCCTCCTCTTGCTAAGAAATATTGAAAAGCTGATGTAACGATTTGAGCCCAGGGCAAAGGTTCCCCACCATCTGTACCACATAAAATTTATCGTACATTTTTCTTCATCTGAATAGAACGCCTTTGTCAACTACCGTTGCCTAAATGTTAGTAAGGAAATGCGTCGCTACTCGTCCATAAAAATTTATTTAAAAAATATAATTCTTGAAAGAAAATAATCTATTGTTCTCACATAGCATGAAGTCACTCAAAGGAAGTTCAGTGTGACAATTTCCTTCACAGTAGAGACAAATTTAGCCAGAATCTCGTCTTCACCATCAGGGATGCATTTATTGTAAAAATAGTTGCAAACTCAAGAGTATTGAACATTCTTCCTCCTTGTAAACCTCTCCATATTTATTTTGTAAGAAACATATCCCCTTCCACGTGAACTGATGACATTTGTCGATAACGCCGCTTTGCAAGCTCATTTCTTAGTCAGCTTAGATGGAATATCAACCGGTAGTTTAGTAATCTTATAAAATATATTCCAAATATAACTAGGAAATCTACGTATATCTCACTGAAGGGGAATGTAAAGCTTGCCTAAAAATTTAATACAGTAGACGCTTAGTAAGTACACACAAGGCCTCGCTATCGCGTTCGTCTAGCCATACCTTAATCCCACGTTCCCATTCCATTCCCACGGAGACGAAAGACCACTTTAAAAAATTCAGTCCGACTTCACTCATCTATAGATATGTTTCCGATTCACTTTCGATTAGTTTACTGGAGCGAAAACAAAGTGGAATATTATTTACGTCTTCCTTGGATAAAAGATAATATACGTCATCAAAAAACAAGATTCATAAAAGGAGTGATGCTACTCGCGGAGATTTATACATCCCCATCAATTTATTGTTTTCTGCAACTTTTATATCCTCAGTATAATTATCTGGCGCCTGGACGCATTTAGGATTCTAATAAATTCATGAGTTAGATAAAATATTCCATCTCAACTAAAAAAAGTCTTCTCACGCCTATAACATTTCTTCATAAATTTTCCATTACGGAATCCTAGTTATTCCTATCCTCATTTCTGACATGAATTTTTCGCAAATTTCTACTTACACGCTGAGTGGAAGCTTAAGTACTCATCCCGTGTATTATTTTTAACGTGTAATTGCTTAAGATAAGGGATACTAAAATGGTTAATTAATGAGATAAACAACATGATGCTCACACCAGAAGCAATATAATTGAAATGGTTGTGCAACTATGCATCTAATACAAATAAACTGAGGAAATAAAGTGATATTACGTGCGGGTAAATCACACATTGAAGGCGAACTGTCAATCTAGCAAGACCACCTTTGGAAGTATTGCCCAAACTTTGCCTGTAAAACTGTGACCCAGTAGCCAATATTTTTATTGACCCAGGGTTAATTTGGCCAACGAGTCTTCCTTTTAATTTTAATTTACTTCTTAGTTAGTCGATTAAAAAGAACGAGCTCTACACACGAGAATTTTCTAGTGACTTATTACAAAACCGGATAAACTCTTATCAGAAATGTCAGCTCAAGAAGGTCATTCCCAGATTCCCAGAATTGAGTCAAGAGTAAACTGAAGTTAGTAGCAAAAAATAATAGTCGAGTTTGACCATTTCGACACAATGCAGGCACCAAATTCCAAAGTGTGTACAATTTTATATTCAATCATGATTATTTAGGAGAGCCATCGTATAAATCAATGATAAGTTCACAGTATTAATGCATGAGTATTGCGAGATGCATATTTTTACAGGAATGAGAAGAGATCGAATGAACTTAGGAAAGACAAGGGGTTGAGTTGGGAAGGATGGATAGTGCGACTTTAGGAGACGTGTGAAGCCTAGATCAGCTCAGTAGAAAAGATAAGGATGGTAAGAATAAAATTCTGCACGTTGGTCGTGGTGTAATGCCAGTCAGTCTTTAGAATTTGCCCATTGTCAACCAACTCGTATCTACTATGAAGTCGAAGTATAGTCCCAGATCATGTGTGCTGGTTCTGGGTTGGATTAAGATTGCAAGATCACGTTGACTTTTGGGATTGACCTTCCAAATTTTGCTTTTAGAATACGACGTTATTACAGAATGAATTCAACTTTAAGCTTTGTTGTTTGACTTTCCAGTGGAATAAAATAGCTGGCTTAAGCAAATCCTCTAAGCAAAAATATTTTACATACTGGGGCAGTTGCTTTGCGTTTCGTAATGGAATACAATTGGGTATAACTAGATTAGTGAGCTGTGTGAATAGTGAATACTTGGTGTCTGGTTTTGTTTGCGGTTCCATGCGCGTAAAAGATTCGGATCGGAAGGAGCAAGGTTCCAGGTAGAAAAGAAAGTCTTCCTTGTTCTCTACGTCAATTCATCTCACTTTCACACCATCAGTCCCAGCATCATGAGTAACGAAACAGTTGTCAACGTTTTAAAGCCGCTTCATATGTTAGACCACGCTTACCTTTTCCGTTCAATACAAGAAAACTATTGAATTTCTACGTGATTCAGTCAATAAAGCGTGTTCAGAAACACTAGATAGCTTTATAAATGTTCAAGATGGAAAGACTCATATTCCCCCAATATTACGGTTGGATCGGGGTAGTGGTAGTGTCATTACTGTGCTCAGTTTTATCAGAGAGTTCCGTCAGTTCTTCACATCCCTATTCAGCACCGTCCTCGTCATTTGTGAATACTACACGGGTAGAATATCGCAAGGCCATATGTCAAGCTAGATACAGAGCTTCTTGTTTTAGTCGACTGGTAAGAAATACTTTACAACTTTACTATCACTATTGGCACGGTACTAATTCTGCATGCATGTTGTTTTCAAACTCTTCATGAACTACAGGGTTTATTGTCAGACATAAAATACTTAATTGGCACTTTAGAATGAAACCGGGCGAACCGGGCATGGTTACAACTGGGTAGTAGTGGTCTTTTTAACTGTTGTGTCAGCCTTCAAACTTCGCCTCTACTAAATTGAGTTTATGTTGTAAATCAATTTTACTACTTCCAAACATAATAAAATACACCGAAATTCTCCGGTCTTTTAAAGTTTATTCAAAATGAGATATCTGGGCTGGCCTTGATACTTGAACAACGAGTTCAGGAATGATATATAGAAAGGCTAAATGCACAAAATGCTAAATGGAATTTGACAGAGTCTGATGGTACAATACATTAATTGTGGAAAATTAGCATTTTCGGGATTTCAGAATGTGCATCTGCAAAGAAGATTTGACTTGAAGCATTTATCAATTGAGAGAGTATAATACACTCCCGATAAGATAAAATAATTCTCTCAATGATTATCAATTATCTCAATTAAAAGTTATGAGGATAACAACATTTTGCTAGCAAAGTGGTCTGAATCTGGACATTTCACCCCATTTTAAAACTGAATTTCTTTAAGTTATACAACCCAGGGTGGAACGATGCTATACATGTACGCACTATATTCACTAAGCAATACATTGACTCAGAAATGCCAGTGGAGGTCAGTGAACAATGAACTTACTCAACCGAACTGAAAGTGGGTAATATTAGTGAATGAAAATAAATATACTCAGCAAAAATTCCTACCACATATAAATAAGGCTTTGATTTATCGGAAGCTAACGTATCTACCTCTAATTTCATATCTACACTTAAAATAAACCTCGGTTGTATTGAATTACATTGTTCCCGAAGATTTATTAATCCTAATATCAAATCTGTAAACAACATGGATTAATATCTTACGTCAACTTCCATCTTACAAGTAGAATATTCATAATACATATCATAAATCAAAGTCTTGTTAATGCAAAAGTAGAACTAAAATACAGGGACGAAATTGACTCTTCTTCTCATTGTCCTTGCTTCCAAAGATCTGAAGAATATTCGTATCAGCAAGAATAATGAATTCATTTCACATCTTCATTTTGTTCTCCAACTGTGGGGGTAGGTTGGAAACAAACTTGAGTATTTAATAATGAAATAATGAATAACGTAATAACTAACTTCTATCGCTATATTATTAGTACTTAACCATTTATAAACCGTCTTGAGCAAGAGTCAGCTTTACACAAGTGTGATTCGCGTTGTAGATATCATTCCTTTTTAATGATTTTCCAACTGCCCTTAAAGGCTTTTACTTT
>WJEZ01000251.1:0-34804 GCA_009869925.1 Thalassaphorura encarpata
TGAGGGTAATCAAAGTTTGGGTTGAAGAATTGCCAAACAATACCCTGTTGATCATTGAAAATGTATTTCCTTTCAATTTCATTTCTGTATTTCACTGCCTTTTCCCAAAGTACTACATTTTAATTGTATTGCTTATACTATTCGTGTGTTTATTACTTGGCGAACTTAACACTCTGCTCAAGTAATAAGATATTCTTACCCCTGGTTAAAATTCATGTTACTGGTAGCACTTTATTTTACATGGCGCCAATCGTAACGAATGAGCCGAATTTTGGATTCGGAATGAGGATGAGCAATCGACAAATTGACAAACCGAGCTTAAGGGTGAATTAATTCAAGACAAAGTCTCTATGCTCCGCAATGAAATTTTAGTGTAAATCGGTTTACGATTTAGCCATAATTAATGCGATCCGAATATAAATTCAGAATCTTGGTTACGAGGTTGCTAATGAAAATTTGTCGTGTCAACGGTAAAAATTAACAAGCAGATTTCATTCCCAATGAAATTGAAAATCATACTTGGAATGAAATCTGCTTGTTAATTTTTTAAATTTATTTTTGCCCCGGTACAACCTATTTAGGTTAAAATCCTGTGCGGCGAGCGGGTGTTTAGCTCAAAATAACAAACTCGGCCCATGCTACCAATTTGAAATGGAATTCTTTTGACTTGGCTCACTTGAATGAAGGTGAAAATGAAGAAAACCACTGCAAGAACATGATAAAAACTAATTAGGCGCGAAAAATTATCTGCGGAGTACGCAGCGCGGAGCAAGCAATGCGGGCGGCGAATGTTTGCAATTGATTGGCCAATCAAAAGAAGCAGTTATCTATCTATCTACCATGGCTTTGGTCTTGAATTCAAAATCCGTATAATTATCGGCAAATACGTTACACAAGTCTAGTTATTGATACCTACCAGTCCAGTTATGATGTAATGAATGGCTTTAAGCGCAGCAAGTTCAGAACTGTCATCGACGGATCAGAAAATTGTAGATTTCTCAGCTTTCCAATGTGCATAACATGCAGATTGCTGCTTACTCACTCGTTGGCTGTCTTTAAAAACGAGGCCAGTGACCCAAACGCTCAAAACAATCTGAACCACGAAAACAAAGCATGCCGAAAACAATTGTAAGAAAACAGTAAGATAAACATGTTTATCTGGAAGCGCTTTGATAAATAAAAAAAAATTACAAATGATGTTGAAAGAAATTTCACCGGAAATATTTGTATAAAGGCGAATCTAATCTCCAGAAAGAAATGTTTGGCTTGGTTGTGTTGGTTGGTTGGTTGTGTTGAAATGAAAAGCTTGGTTTGTATAGAGTTTGATGTGCATTGATTACAAAATAAGTCTTGGCATTTCCATTATGACGACTGGGGTCTGATAGAGGGTTTGCTTTGAATAGAATATTATATTGGATTTATTAGTAATGATATTTGTGTTTTAAATGACTCCAGTACAAACAAATGTACACTAATCATTACAAAGTTTCAGTAGTGTACTGATTCCTTGGTATGTTATCCCATGCCTTCTACAATTCTTGTTTTTTAACGTTTCATTTGCTCCTGCAAAACAAACAGATTAAACACTTTGAAACAAATTAGCAACATTAACATATGCCTAGCTATGTAAGCTGAATCAAATGGAAGCGCATATAAATTAAATATAACCAAAGCGAACGTCTTTGCGAGGAAGCAAAATAGCAATAGCGTTGCTCGGTCGATAGTATACAATAGTGCCGCTTAATTCCAGCTTGTCCATCTATCTCCTCCAGGAGTTCTTAACCGATTTTTGAAAACTCTACGCCAATCGACAGATCTCGATCCAGAGACCAGGACTAAGGTTTGTCAAAGTTGAATTTGTTTTCATGCACAAACTTACAGCCTATATAAAAAAAAGTTGTCAAAATTTTCAAAAACAAAAATTTGAGAATTATCCAGTAATATATTGGAAGCATCTGTTTCCAATATATTAGTTCGATGACTGTCGTTTGAACAGCATTGTAATACAACAGGATTTATCAGGAAGCACTAACCGAACTTTGTCAACTGTTTGTTTCTGAAAATCGGTTGAGAACTTCTCAGTCATATGCTGATGACAAGCTGAAATTAAGCAGCACCATTTTGGAGTATTCAATGTGAAACGTGATTGTTTTTTTTGCCTCCAGAGAAACATGGTCGCTTTGGTTATATCCAATTCATATGCGCTTCCATTTGATTCAGTTTATATAGCTAGGCGCCCGATCCTCTTTGCCTAGCGAGTCGCCCAGAGCACACCGGGGATGCTGAAACGCTCAAATCCGAAAAGTTTTTCGATTTGGGCAGGAATTGCGACATGTAGAGAACGTACAGACACGAAAGGTCATCATCACATGAGGTCGAACTCCCTAATAAATTATCGTACTTCAAATGTATAGGTCAGGATGACAGCAAGTTATTTTTGTTTAAATCCGTTTTTGACAAAGCTGCCCTTTACAATATATCTGTTTTAATCACGATACTGCTCAAATGGCAGGAAGGAAGCATTGGAATATTGGATGCAAATACATCGTACTTCTGAGACACTTCAAAATAGTAAAAATCGTCGCTTTCAGTTTTGTAGATTTTCAATTCTGTATCTACTGCTTGTAGAAAGAAGAGTAATCAGACCGTGCCTTCTGTCTTACAAAGCCCACAAGCCTCGCCTGGACTGTCCATGAACAACCGCCGCTCTTTCCATCTCGATTGCAACGGTGCTTGGAATCGGATAGCGCCCTAAGCTGTCATGACGAATTTACAACTGTTCAATGGGTTTTACCAATAAGCCGAAGTTTGTGACATCTACAATGCATTAAAATATAGTATTAGTAAATTTTACTGACAAAAATTAACAGAAAAACTGTGTTTGTTCTGCACTGAGCATAGACGCTAAAGTAGTATTTGGTTGTATTAGTATTAGTAGACATTCGTAAGGATATAAGATCTATGTTTTTTAAAAGAAAAATTACTATCCTGACAATCCTGAAGCTTTTGCGTTTGTTTTGAGAGTTTACTTTACTGCACTACACCTCTACAGTTTCAATGTATAAAGCAATACAACTTGCAATTTTAACTCGCTTGCTGTAATGATAAAAGCAAGTACAGTGAATGTATGAATTTCAGTATCATTTCTGTATTGCACATGTACTCTTATTCACATTGCATGATTGTCTTCCTAATCTTGAGTCTTGATTCATACAAAATCTCAGAAATATTTGCTTAGGACGTTTGGTAGTAATCGTTCCACTCATAATCTTCGAAGTGTAATTATTTTAGCTGAGCATATACATGGAGAAAAATTAGTTGCACATTTCTTGTTTGATCAGGTATTAAGATTTGGTTCACACGTTTGCTTGAAAAGTTGCAGTTCTGACTGTTTTAATATCTTGATCATTCAATTTTTTTTACAATAATTGGCACATGCAGTTTTGAAATGGCTTTGGAATAAAATTTAGTTGACTCACTTTATATTTTTTAATTCAAACATGGCAAACGTAACGTGGTCATGCCCCTAACAATAAAGATGCGATCTCGTGTAGTCAATTAAAAAAAGTTCTAAGGAAGTAAGGCAATGGGTGTGGATCCATGAGGAAATCCTTTTTTAATTAAGACGAAAAAAAAATTATAAAGGAGAGTAAAATGAGATATGAAAGGAAGAGTGGGATATGGGATGAGAACTTGTTTCAATTTCAAAATAGTAATCAGAACCCTGAAGTACTTCCTTTGTGACACATCCTTTCAGTCGCGGTGTAGTGTAATGTACATTTGCAGTGCAATACTGCATGCAACAATTCATGTATTTCCCATTCTCACCATGTTTATTTTCCCTAATGCGGAAGAGTGAGTCAATTCAACCATGTGAGAACTAGGGTCTGGATTTTCCCTTAGTGCTTGCGAGTGAAGATGAATAAATCAAAGGAAAAATTAAATGAAGTAAACAATATTGTGGCGTGGCCAATTACATTCACTTTTTACTCAAATGAAACTAAAAGGAAGGAGGGATGGGACGAATTAATTCGTGCAAATGTGCGACAAGTGAATTGTAGCAAATCTACCGGACATCCGCTCTTAAAATGAAGAAGTAACTATGCATGTACATCTTTTAGATACTTGCCCTCCTGATAAAAGATCTATTTAATTCACTTAAGACAAAATTTTGTTTCTGTGAGAGGGAAGTTTCACTTTTCTGTTCTAACGGCTTGTTACTGATGAGAGTGGACGCATGACATTATTTTGCTACTGACCTGACGAGTAGTTATTAATATAAATGCATGAATTGAGGAACCGTAGCGTGGTCCTTAATCCGTGCTTCACGATATGAACCGACAATACGAAATTTAAATGCATGTTACACGTACTGCATGCAGAACGTTTCAATCAATAATAACCTCTTACTCATTCTTAAATAGAGAACCTGTTCGCAAAATCGTGCGAAGGTTGAGGCTGATTAGTGTATTTAAAGGTCTAGTTAATTTTCGATTCTTGGTCCTTTCACATCATTCCATTTAACTGGCCCTTTATAAGCTGGGGAAAATTTAATTATAGATTTTTCTTGCCTGTATTTTGTGGAAATATCACGAATTTTGAATATTTCGACCGTGCCTCTTTCGAAACAAGCGATTTGCAACCATAAATTGTCGAAAAACTGATTTTATCAAAAATTACATGAATAATTCGTAACCAATTTGATTTCCTCATAATTTCCTCTCGGGTGGCTTTCGTATTAATCTCAAATGAAAATCTAGAATTGCTTACTAACTAACTACGCCAAGAGCAGAAACCACTCTCATAATTTATGTTGAAATATAATTTCAAACCCTGGATGACGCCATTTTACTCTAAGCAAGTTAAAAACGCACTTTACATGTTTAAACATTAATTATCTTACAAATAAAAAAGAGGAAATCTTACTTTTAATTCCTTCAATGTGTCAATAAAATCTCTCTTTTCATACATTTTTCGCATGCACATGCAATAAATAAATACGATGAAGGAGTTTGCAATGTGATTTAATACTAAAGTCATGTCATGTATTTTTCTTGACTACTTCCTTTAAAATAAAAATAATAAAAATTGGACTCCACCTCCCAATTCTGTACAACACAGTATTTTCTGATAAGCATTTTCCAAAATTAAGGGAAAGTATTACGTTAAATGCTGTCCACATCTTAACCTTTGCCCTGTGCACTAGCCCGCCTCCAGCATTATTACTTTGATTGTTGCGTAACAATTCCGTTGGCACCTACGGCATGCGAAGCTGATTTGTGATATGAATTATGAGTGAATTCATCTTAATTGAATTCAATACAAGAATGCAATATGCAATCTGCACTTCTTGCATTTTTTTTATTTAATGAGTCATTTCATATCCAAATGACAACATCCGTTCATTATTTTCTTGTACAGGAAGGAACCACCTTAATGGAAAGTCTTCTTTTGCAGCAGCAGCAGCAACATCCTGAGATGGATAGAAAATTCAATGTAGAGACAGATTGTCAGAAAAAAATTGCATTGTAAACTGTTTTTAACCCATACTAGCACTAGCTTAGTTTATACTTGGTTGCACTATGCTGTGGATTGGATATGGATATACCAGGCACGCTCAACTCAACTAAAACTTTCACAACATTTTTGCGAACACTTTATGTACTTGGTCTGCTCTGTTGTATGACTTTTAGCATGAATTACATTTTTACTAACAGTCAAGTCAAGTCAGCTTGGAGCCTTGTTCGTGTTGGGAAGAATTAGTAGACTTTTAACACAACAATGAAATGTTGTGTAGTGGAGTTGTTGTACACATTTGACTTGATTGCATTATTCCTCAATTCCCTCTCATGTCGCAAGGAAGGAAGGAGTAATTGTGGAATAAGGATTTAACTTGACTCAAGTCAAATTCCACTAATATGTACCAGAGTTTAACACTCAGGACAGTCCAAGTGCAAGTTTACACTTTGAACGTGATACAAGTCAAGAATTCTGTCAATCAAGAAAAATCAAATTAATAGTGTTTTAAGAATCTGATTTTAAAAAAATTCATCAACTGTCAAAATGCCGGATTCAATGAGGACTTGCTCAGCGTTTAAAGTTTTGGTGATTTGTGGAATTTTGACATATAGAAAAATCTCAGCTCGCCCAGAGCCAGAATCTCCTGACCTACCCTATCAACAAGCCCTTGGTGTATCAGTCAAGTTACCAGAACGGATTTTAGAAGATATAAATTATTTTGACAATATTAATGTGGCAGCACAGCTGAGTAATAAAAAATTTGTGGATTTACAAATCAAGTGTTTGGTCTACGACGGTCCTTGTGATGTGTTTGGGAGAAAAGCGAAATGTAAGTTCATTTTCAGAATTTTTGATGTTGAAAATCTCATAAAAATGGAAATGCTCAAAAAATATTTTGTCATTATCCTGCCAATTTGACAGTTTTTGACAACTCAAATATAAAAGCATGATGGACTTTGAAATGTCAACATTTTTTCAAGGCTTTGTTTGCTTACCTCGTCGTCCGACCTGTTGTGATCTTTCATTATGCAATTAATAAGCTCAGTCAGTGTTGATGAATTGCATTGTATTTAATGTCTAAGGCTTACCCTTATGCTTCAGCGCTCACTGTCTGCATTGCATAGCATATTGCATTGTTTAACGCTAACCTCGCAAATTTTGCCGCATTGAAGCACGTCAATCAAAACATAATGCTTGCTTCTTTCCCTATGTATGTATAAAGTCAAGTTTACCTATTATAAATGTGAAGAGATGTTCAATGGATTTAATTCCTTTTATTCAACAAAACTAATGACAACAATTTTCATGCTCCGTGTGGCAAGGTAGTCATGCTAGCTTAGCAAGGACTGTGTGATTAATTATTTCACTTTTTTTTTCATTTTAGTCAAGAGCATTGATTAGGTAGAAGCTAAAGCTATATAATTGTATGAACTAATTATTACAATTAAAATTGAATTTCTTTGCCATCAAAATGAAAGTTTGTGACATTTTCCTCATGAAGGAGATATTCTGCCATGACTGACATGATTAGAAGAAAATGAGAAAAAAAATCTGTCAACCCTCCACGTCGTCACTTGTAGTAATTTCTTTTGTCTTTGAGTGAGTTTCAATTTGACGTAACTTTTTGCACCAATTTGAAAGAATTGCGGCTCCTTTCCTCTAAGTTTTGTAGTGTTTTTGTGCAAGAATCACAATCTGAATGCAAATTGCAAGCGTCGTCAATTTAATACGGTTGTCCCAGTTATCACAGTACGATAAGGCCTAATTGTTTCAGATTCACTCCTGTCGTGACCAAGATGATTTGAGGATAACGAGAGCAAAAAAATTGCTTGAGATTTTGGGGCTATGCTTAGTATAGAAATACAATGCAAGTTTCATCTGAACAGCCGACAGTTGCACTGATCAGATATGATATGAATAAAAAATACAAATGTTTAACAAATAATGTGACAAGCCTAGTGCTAGCGCTTTACTTTCCAAAGGACAAATCACTCTCATTTCTAATTTTTTAAACTCATCAATGAGTAATCATAATTTTCGCCGTCATTTTCTTTCAAAATGAATTAATTTTATGATTTCAGCTCTGCTACCCTCAATCATTTTGGACAATTGTCGCCTTTGCACGTCAACACAGAGGCATAAGCTTTCCCGTATCGCAGTTCATTTCCAGCAAAATTACCCAGGAGCCTGGAGAGACGCTTTAGTTAAATATGGAAGTGGCCCAAAGTTTATAACTGCTGGACAAATTTCTCCACAATTCACTTTATTCGGAAGTCTCAAGAAATCGGCAGCATATGACCCAAGTCATCCAGGGGCTCAGCCGACTTTTACTTATGCCACAAATCCAGTTCTTCCTACTCCAAGCTCTTCGGCTGAGGAATATAATGTGGCATCTACGTATACACTTTTAATTCCAGAAAGTAATGTTAGTCCACCACCAGATCCAGTCGATGCTGTTGAACCACCGACTCCTCTTATGGAACCCACGTATAGTCCATTTGGACCAGAATTCTCAACTACGGCTATTGAGTCAACCATTGAAGTCAAACCCACGACAATTTCACCGTGATTAAATTCGGCAAAGTTCATTAGGGGTCAATTAAAATTAAATTGCATGGGGTGAGCCATGACTGAGGGCATTTTGAAGGGATTTTAAAGCGAAGAAATTCAGGCGTTATATTTTTGTATCGCTCGTACTTGTTTGGACTTTTTTAGAATTGTATTTTAAACAGAAAGATCTAGTTCCTTGAAATCGTACTTTTGGAGAAGTTTTGTTTTTCAGAAATCTGGTGCTGTGAATTGAATACTAAAATTTGGTACCATTCATTGCCTTCCTCTATGGATTGAATTTTGATCTTATTACTAAGTCATTATAAAATTACCAATTACTTTAAATACCAATTTTCTTTTACAAGATGATACTACGTAGTTTCTGTGCTAATTACGGTTAGACTGAAAAACAAAATTAGTAGGAATTGATTGTGTGTAAACGTGAAGTATGTTTAGTGTGTATTTAGTATGTTTGTTGTACCCTTTGTGCACAATTCACTTTTGAATCTTTTACCTGTGTTATTTTTAGTGCATTGTGTGTATGTGTAATTAAACCTGGGGTGATTGGAAGCAATAAAATACGTCTGAATTGACAAAAGGAAATAACGTTTGTTATTTGTGTAGTCTTCTGAATTTTAAAAGAAAGGTGTAGCGGTAAGCGGTGAGGTTATAAAGATCAAAAGATGCTTACAAAAGGCAAGGTTTATTTTCCGCTTCCAAAGTTTAGCAAAAAGGAAGGTGCCACATACTCATCACATACATGGTGTCAAATGTTGAATTTAAGTGTCTCCTGAAACAAAGCAACTCATTTATTTGAATCCTCTGCACTGAAATAATTGTTGAAGTCATGGTTCAACTCAGTCCGGTTTCTTCATTAAGGTCTCTGACTGGTAGGGTACTACTGCGTTAAAAACAAGTCCCGTGATTTCAATGTACATTGCATGCAGTGCCCTTTACTGTTGGAAAATTAAAGAACCTGTGCAACGCAGGTTGAAAGGAGAAACGAAATAAAAAAGAAAGGTGTTGGAAATGTTACAGATAATATGTAGGCATGCTTCCATAAAAATATAAGAATATTAAACCATCAGCAGCTTTATGCGTCAAAGTGAGAAAACAAACAGAAAACACAATTTTAAGCAGTGATATTTTGAAGCTAATCAAGTGAAGTATAATCACTTTGACCATCTGTCGGTGTAAAAATGTAAAATAAGTTTAGTGATTTTAATGTTGACCTTTGCCAATAAATTTCAGGAATAAATGCGTCGAGGTTATAAAAAACTTAGGCTTAATGGTATAACCTGTTAAATAAATTTGCTGATAAATTTAGCTTACAATATCTGATCTGAGTAAATGTGTCATCTCATAATTTTCTCAGAGAACTTATATAGTTCACAAAAAGATTTAATTTGTTTCTGCAAATCCCATTAATCATGACCAAAGCTTTTTTCTTCCCATTCAACCAAGGAGTTGGATTATTGTCCACAAGGATTGATGCTTTGTAGATAAATTGGTCTCAAGTCAAAACTGCAAGCCTTCATAAAATTGTACTGTTTCGAAGACCAAAATAGCCCCTATGACTGAGGTCAATTCCAGTATGCAGTCATATAATTGTTTTTCAGAGAAAGTCCATAATATATGGTCTCCATGTTACCCTTGTTAGCTATTTTTTAGCCAAACAAGTTTAGTTGTTGGCTGAGAATACGACCTAGTACTGCTAAACTTCGCGCATGAGAAGGAAGAACTCATCAGATGAACGCTTACCTATTTTTGGAGCTCTTTACTGCTATTTTCAAAGACAAAACGAGTTTCAAAAATTTTCATTCCAGAAAATGGCAACTATTCAACACCGTTGGAACAAAAAATTACGAAAAAATTTGTTCTATGTGTTGTTGGTGGGGACTTTTACAATGACTTTCCTGTTGTACATGATATCCTTGAATTTGTAAGTCATTTGAATTCCACAGTACAGTGTTGATTCATTGTTGCTTCTTGGAAATAAATTTTAGTTTTAATATTACGTATGAATCTAGTTCGCCCAATTTGACCACCATTCTTACTTCTGCTAACGGCTTCTTCCGGACACATACAAAAAGCCAGAAATTTCCTCTTGTGAATCAAAACAAATGGATTGTTCTCACATCTGGATTTGAACGAACAGAGGAAGTGGCAATAAAATTGAGTCAAGTCCCTGCAGGATGGCAACTGTTAGTCATAGCAGATAAAAACACTTCAAGAAACTGGACATCAATTCCTAATGTTATATTTTTGGATACTAACGCACAATTGAAACTAGAATATGGGATCCTAAAATTTCTTCCTTGGAATTCATACACTCGAAAAGTGATTGGATATTTATTTGCAATTAGACATGGAGCGCAATTTATCTTTGATGCTGATAGAGAAATAGACCCAGTTAAATTTGAGTCTTCTATGGTGCTGGAAAATACAACACGTGGCTTATTGTGGACAAATGATAAGGATGACCCGGTCACCAATCCATATGCACACTTTGGCCAATCATTTGTCTGGCCAAGGGGTTATCCCTTGGAATTGATTGGTAAACCAGTTGGGAATTTCTACACAACGTGTCGGATGAAAACTCCAATGATTCAGCAAATTATTGGGAAAGGAGATGCAGAATTAAAATGGAAAAATGAACATGCACGCTTGGATATTCATTTTGATAGCTCTGCTCCACCAATGATTCTACCTCAAAGCGTATTGGCTTCCTGTAATTCTCGAAATACATTATTTCATTACAATGCATTCTGGGCGTTGTTGCTGCCAGTGACGGTGACTCCTTCTACGGCGGATATTTGGAGAGGTTACTGGGCTCAACCATTGTTATGGGGCATAGGTGGACATCTTGGATTTTATCCTCAGGATGCCCAAGAAATTCCAAATTTTCCTAGAAAACCAAAAGATTATCAGTTAAACAGTCAAAGTGGTTCTTTGGTTACATTTCTGAAGAATTGGAAATGCACTAAATCTAGACTTTACGATTGTATGATAGAATTGGCAACAGATATGACTGACCACAAATTCTGGTCCTCGAAGGATGCCGACCTACTGAAAACCTGGATTGCCGATTTGAAATCAATTGGATACAAAGAGCCAGAATGGGTTGACCAAAAATCATCACCTTGTTTGAAGAATAGCCCCGAATCTTTTGTAAGATTTGAAAGTAAAAACCCTGATGTAACTAAGCATCGGAATCATTTACGTACTTTTTGTAACCTCACCATTCCAACTCAATCAACAAAAAACCAAAGTCTCAATCGAGATTCAATGAAATTTCCAAATACCCTCCTCATCGTAGCGTTCAACATTCCACACTATGAAAACATTTGGCTTTTGGATTTAATCTATCGTCCACACTACTCAAATATCCTCTACTGTGGTTCCTTGTTCAACACAAGCATTATCATGGAAATATCAAAATCCAAAAACTTTGTCTCGTCCGAAGTTCAAAATTTTTCCTTTGTTCATGCAAATGTGACTAATGGATTCTTCATCTATGAGTGTACCATGAGAGCTATTGAAATGAAATACAGTGGGATTACAGGATATATGGCGATTTCGGATGATATCATGTGGAATTTCTGGAACACTCAAAAATATAATCCCCATGAAATGTGGTTTCCCATGTCGATGCAAGAAGGAAATCAAATGCGATTTTATAACATCGAATCACCACCTGCGCAAATGAGGAATGTAAAAATTACGGCAACACATACTTATTTTGAGCTGCCAGGAACTGAACGCTATTGTTGGAATTTACGATTTGGATATAATGCCACAAAAAGTGCCTTAGCAAAAATCTACAATCTTGAAAATAAAAATCGACATGTCCAACAATTTCGTCAAAATCGGGAAAAGATTGGATTCAATTCTTCAGTTGCAGTTGGAGCATTTGCAGATTTGTTTTATTTGGCCGAATTCAAAAGAGATGTGTTTTACGAAATCGCTACAATATTCCGAGAACATGAGGTTTATTTGGAAATTGGGATTCCAATGCTTGTGACTGGTCTGTCGTCTCCCAAGGATATAATTGACCTAGCTGGATTCAATAGAGGTATGTCACCCGATTGGTTCGTTGCAATGAGAAATTTCAGCTCGCAGAATATTTTTATTCATTCAATTAAGATTAGTCGTATCATTGCGGATGTGAAATTGAAAACAGATTATTGTGAAAACTATATTTCACATGTGTTGAGAGCATAAAACGTGTGACGAGTTTTTTTGTATTACAAGATGAATATCTAAAATAAATAAATTAATAAATAATTCTTTATTATTACCTGATGTGGAGCCTTTATTTAATGAAGCTGGAAAATTTTCAAACAATCTCTTAGGGGTACTTAGATAGTGTAATCTATTCACACCAATCTGTATTAAATAAATATACTTGCTCAGTTCGAATTCGGATCGAAAAAGAACGAAAGGATCAATATCCATAAAACGACTGCGCTACAAAGGATGAGAATATTTGCTGATCTATTATTGTACGTAACTAAACTACATGACAGTTACAAGTTCATTGAATTTTGCTTGGTTGGATATTTTTCACACATTTTATTCTCAAGTCCCCTTACAAAGAGATCTGTTTTATTTTCAATCCAAATTTCCATGTATCTTTTTTCATATCTAATGTCATTCAATATCAACTTACTACGCGTGCTGTATATTGCTCTCGTGCACTCATATTTCATTTCGTTTTACCATTTATGTACTTCATGTTCCCATTTTTGAATTTCTTTTATAGCTTGATGAATAGGTTTCCAAGAATAATCCGGAGTGTGAGATACCTTTACACCGTCCTGGATTTCGGGCTCCAGTAGTGAAGAAACGCAGGTAGTTGACATCCGGCGAAGTCTACTCTCAAGGATTTCCGGAAAATCCAGTGAGATTTCTCAACCCTTCAAGATTATTTATAAGAGGCACATTTTTTTACTTTCCCCTAAGGCCAAGTAGTAAAATAATATGGATTTAAGATGATTTATTTTTCAATTTAGAATTTCACAGTGTAACCCCATTAAGGTATAAGAAATTTGCAAACAAGAAATTCTAAAATTGACCTTCTAAAGTTTCGGCATTGAAATAATTTTAAATGTAACCTTTTAATCCTACTTTAATGTCGTGACAAAGCAAACCAACCAGGAAAAATGAGAATGAAGAGTTGACTCTTTTCTACCGCGTTTTTACTAGAACTAAAGATATCTCGACCATTTAAGGTTAAGATAAGGTACTTTACTTCTTAAAAGACCCAGTAGCGAAATAGGCAGCCGCTAAGCTTGACAGAAATAGCCCATCCTCTCCAATGCCAGAATTGACAAGTTTCTCCTGCTCGGTTGGATGTCCACAATTCTCTTCGGGAATTCATCCAGGTTTATTTCCTTTTCTGCACATGAAATACACGACTCTGCTACTACATATGTGAAACTTGAGATTGACATTGAAAGTCCTCAGGCTCCTTAAGACACGACGGAGGAGTTGAAGTCAATGCTAGAGGTGTCAACTATTTGACACACGAAAAAGGCGAAAGTCAAAACGGCAACAACAGAAAGGAACAGAGGGGTAATCCTACTGTGACATGTCCACGTAACCTTACAACGCAATATATTAGAAAATGAACAAACTCAGTAACCAAATATACTAAACATTCAAAATATTTATTTTTCAAATAAATGATCATAAGTCACTAATTATATACTTGTTAAATTTGAAAATTATTCTAAGCACCTTCATTTTTTGTCATGTCGTAGTCAAATTATTGAACCAAACTAGAATCTCTACTCTCATCTTAAGTTTTGCGGTTCTTCTGACCTGAAGTGGGTTTAAAAATATATTTTGCAAGTGAAGTGGAAGAAAATCTTGAGTATTTTATTCCTGTAGTGAAATGAAAACTAAATCCAGAATTTTTTAAAGAGAAATAATGTTCCCTGTATATGGGTGACTCGGCTATTGGGTTAGTTTTCTGTAAAATGAAATTGCACTCTTGACCTAATATTTTAAGTAAGAGTTCACAACTCACCGGAACTTAAATTATTAAATAAAGAAAATCGAATAATTTGAGACGAAGATATTTTGTAAACTCAACTAATAATATTCCAATGTATCTTTCAATTTCTTTAATATGTAGCACCGAAAAGTTAACAAGAATTACTAATACTCTCTCCCGAATTTGAATCTCAACAAGGCAAATTGAATTTCACGCTTGTTCACTTATAATTCAATTTTAACAATTAAAAGTTTTCAGAACTAATAGGTTAAATTCCTAAATTTTTGAGTTTTGTAAGTAAGGCGATTTTATCGTATACATCATGCCTGTGTATATAATATATCCATTACATCTGTGCAAGACTAATAAACTTTTTTGTACCTCGCTCGTGGCAAAAAACTTCAAGCTTAATTATTTCCCCTTATTTGGGTCAAAATTAACTTCCGGAAAGAATTTTAATTTCCTCTTAATCTACAAGCGGTAAGATTTTCTTTCAAAGTTTGTAATTTTGTTAAAAGTTAAAATTGTTTTTGCCTTACCAAATCCCAGTCCGAAGGCTGAAACAGTATGATAATAGCACCTCAGAAAAATACCACCAGTATGTCATACCCTCACGGAACTGGGCCCTGCCAACTCCTCTTATAAAATGGAAGAATTAGCAGAAAAATAGCTGATGAAACAAGAGTGACGACAAAGAAAATCCAAAAAAGGATTCTATCCACAACTTGTGCCACTAGCCTCCATTCTGCCACAAGTATATTTTGATACTCAACATCCTCTTGTTTCTTGATCAAAAATTGTATAGATTGAAGAAGTTGTTCTTGAATCGCCAAGGCCATAGCACCACCACTTCCATACCCACCTTCTGTTTCCCTGGACTGAGTGGCTGGACTCAAGTTCCCACCCAAAGGATTATTCCGGACGGGGTAAGTCCGATTGTTCACATTATGATGGACATGATGCCCATGTCGACGCCTTGTTCCTCCTCGTGAATTATTATCATTGCTCACTGACTCTGTTGATGAGCATTCATCATCTTCCAAACAACTACTCGTAGTCATATTCCCAGTCCCAGGGACAAGGGGATGGCCACTATTGTTGTCCATAACATTCATTCTAATATCATGGACTGGAGCACAGTAACTTTGTTGGGGTCTTGTTTGGTGACTGATGAGAACGTGATGACTACGTTTCAAACTTCCACTTCGTGGCTCACGGTGATTGGCTGGGATTAAAAGGCTTTTCTGCCGAATAAATTTCCTGTCCTCTTTTGCAAGGAGACATCTGTAAGTAAACGCAATTTAATTTAATGTAGTTACATACAAAAACAACACATATGCAAATACGGTATATTTTTTATAGGCATGTCCTAAATAGTATTGTCAATTTAAAATTCGTTATTACTAAATAATAAGTGAACCGGAGATTAGACACTGCTTCGCTTGTCTATCTTGTGATAAAAATTCATATAAAATGTCCCATTCATCCTCTCTCAAAGTTTTCAGACCTTCGTTAAATACGATTTGATTTGCTTTCCCCTTTCATTTAGTTACGGTTGACTAGAAATTAATTAGGAGTCTAGTCTAGTCAGTCTTTGGGACGCATGGATGGAGACAAATTGGTGAAAAACAGAGGAGAGAGAAAAGAGAAAAGAAATTGCACCTGATTTCCCCTCCCTAATTAAAACTTCACTCAAGCTCTATCAGCACTTCACAGGCGAAGCACAGTACAATTAGCTCCAAGGTCTTTTCCCTGTTTATACGTGTGAGCCTCACTGTTGTAATTTTACGTGTTTGTTTGCATTTCTGGTTGAGATGAGAAGGAAGGATCAGACAGAATGCAAACAAACAGCATGGATATTTTGTATTTCTTATTTTCGCAAAAACACTACGATTTCCTTTCCTTCCGCTTTCTCTAGTTTACTCCGGATCCGGATATATATCCATCCGGAATTAAATTCTGTTGTTCTGGCTGTGTGGCAAAAATATTGACACTAGTTTTATTCGACAACGTGGGTGGGAAATTAATATAAATTATTTTATTCTTATTACATTAACAATGGTAATTTGTAATTTCTTTCTGGATCGGTAGATTTATTCTGATTACTTTATATTTAAGTCTACTGAATGCAAAAATGACTATTTGAGACAAGAAGACTCGTTCAATGCTTCCAGTTTAGTTGAAGAAGAAAACAAATATCATTACATTAAGGATGTTGATGAGAGGAGAAAGCACTGAAGTATGCTAAGCTCTTGTACAAGGGAGTCTCTGTCATTCTTTTACTTACTAAAAGTGAGTTTAAAAAATCTTTTTTCAATGGCCAAACTGTAAGAAAAAATTCAGGGAAGATTAACTTTATCTAAATTTGGAATCGTATGACAGTTACTTGATAACTGACCATCTAACCATGAGCCTAAAAATAAAAAACAGCACTAAGCAACCCTACCTCGTCGAGTTGTCATTTCAATACGTACAAAAACAACAGATCAAATAAATTTGAACATGAGACGTACATGCACACCGTCTGGGAATTTAGAGAGAAGGACAAGGGCTATGGAATACCTAAGAAGTGAAAGCAAAAGATACAAAGAGATACAGACACTCCAATTGGAATCTTGAGTAGTTCATTCCTTTCCTTTTCCTTAGTTTCCTTTTGCTGACGCTAACCAAGTGAAGTGACACTTGGAAATTTCCTTGCTTTCCCTTTCTACTATAGTAAGACCAAGGCGGAATTTATTCTCTCATTCTCACAGTGTAGACAAAGAAAATGGGGAAGGGGACTAAAGATGCCAGGGATTTTAGATTCGAATTGCCTTGCCATACGTACCTGAGCCAAGATGGGATTGGATGAACTCGAGGACCCAAATAATGTAGATTGAGGACGACGACAGTCACAATCACGGAGATGGACGTGATAGCCATTACAGCAGTCAGATAAATACCTGGAATAGAGTCAAATCTATTTAGAACTGATTTTCTATTCACAGTCACCCAACCCAGATGTGCTCTGCATGTAAAAGGTCCCCTAATTCATTTGATTTGATCGAATCTTGAAAAGAAGTAAAATAGGCCCTTATCTTTGAGTGCAAAATGCGTCACACAAGTGATTGAAAAGAAAATCAGAATAGTTTAGTACAAATACATCATTTATGTAGCAATGTAGCTCGTGCATAGAACAAGAGCAAAGTATAGTAGGTGGGCTTTCATTAGGTTTATTGACAAAGCTGACGAGTATATTCGTTTAGCAATATTTTAAACAAAATAACCATCGTGCTCAAATTGGCAATTATTAACAAGCGGGGAAAACGCATTGTCATTGCATATAAATTATAAGGTGGACCCTTATCACATAGTTAATGGCTTGGGCTTCTAAGCCTTTATCGCAATCTGTCTGGACGAGACTCGAGGGACCTATAGAATCACCATGTACTACATTTTAGCACTTATCCTGTAATCGTAATTGCAGGTGGGAAAAGAATGGAAATTTACAATTTAACATACGCTCTAACCTCCTCCATGTTCTTTATAATGATAATAGTTCCGCTAAAAGTATTATGAATACGTACTTCTCTTAAAAGTGAAAGCACCTTAGTTTTAGCTTTCGACATGAACCCATGACTTTTTCCCCTACACATTTGTACGACACCTTCCTATTATACTTATACCCCTTAATGCCCTTTCTCCTTAATAAAGAAAGTCTCACAAAGTGAAACTTTAGCCTGCCTGAGTAACTTTCTCAACCCTTTGACAGCCGTGACACGAACACGAACGCATTGCTTGCTGACTCAACTTTGAGCATTAAGGATGAGTAGTAGTTGAGCTAGCACATATGCAATTAGATTATCTTATAGTGTAAGGGTTGGAAATGAAATGAAATGAATGGGGGAGGCAGATAAGCATTTTAAATTATCCCGATTTCTAGGTTCCGCTTGTAGAAAAATCTTTGGAAAGACAACCTTCAACCTGAAATTTTTGGTTTTGACCTTACCAATGAGTGGGATAGATTCGGACGTTTCTGGCATTTTCTCTGCAATGGCCAACATGAAAACAGAGAACGCTAAAAGGACTGTAATCCCAAGTGCGACTTTTTCTCCAGAGTCTGGTGGTAGACAAAAGACCAAGAGAGTCAGGACGGACAACATACAGCAGGGGGCCACGACATTGTACACGTAGTACCTGCAAGTTCACAAAGCAAAATCAAACGGTCAATCAAGTATGATTGCAAAGATTTTCGACCTCAAAACTATCGTAAGTTTTACAACCCTTCATCAAGGCCACAAAAAAAGGTTCGTTCAAAGCCACAAAATGTCATAAACATTTTGGATTTCCAGCCTTGCCTTTTGAATTTACAACCCTGACTCATTTTTGATTTAAGAGATCAAACAATTAGATCGTTTCGTCTGACATCACTTTTAGTGTGAAATATTTGTTTGTTCATGGATTGTAATTGTCTACACCATGATGTCAGTCAGTAGAAAGACCAATTAAAATCATTCTGCGCGTAGACTTAGAAATAATTACACTTACAATGTTTTTCGGCGAATGATGAGTGTGATTGTGACATCTGGAAATGGTTCTGGGCAGCAAGAGTAAAAAACAACATTGCAGCTGAAGTGCGGCTTCCAGTAGCTCCCATTCTCCATTCCTCACATAATTACTCAAGTCAACTTCCGACGTCCGATTCGTCACGTCCACCTGGGAAATTACATTTAAATATGTTCCTTTGAATTGTGTAATTATTTCTCTAGAGTCTGTTCTTCAGATGACAAAGATTTTTGCAATGTATTTTATAACCTTGACTTCAAAAAAAGAACGAGTTGGACCTGGTCCTATAATTGAATATTTATGGTACCTTTCTCCTAGCCTTATATCTTTCTTTAGATTTTACAAAATCATTATTATATGGTTCCAAATTGAAGTTTTTATGGTTTCCTAACAATTACCTGCTCTTTAGTCCTGGGTACAAACAACTTCGTAGAATTTTGCTTTTCTTTGCATTGATTATTTCGCTCTGGCAAATCACAATTGAAACTGGAAGGAATCGATTGACCTGGCCATGTCACACTCTCTTCAACTTATTTTCCCTTTTGTAACCCAAGAAATCAACTCCAGGTAATCGGATCTTACAACTCAAATGCGGTGGTCTAGCTAGCAAGCAAAGCGAGCAGACAGATGAATTGCTTTGCTTTCACTATTGCTATATATGCACAATGAAGAATAAATTGCTTCCTGGGTCTATATAGGGAAAATTGGCTAAGAAAGTTGTATTTCCATTTGTACGTGATGCTTGCGGCAAGCGGTTGACAATTGGACAATAAAATCTGCCTGAGCTTGAGTCATATCAGCCAAGTTTGGTGTCGCTTACAAATTCTGACAAGTTTATTGTAAATTGACACCTTTTCAAGGAAGTTCTAGAATTTACACGGCATTGATAAAAAGTTTTGGACATCTTTCTGCGTATTTCGACAATGCTGACAAGCCTGATTCTTCTAATCGTTCAAGTTTTAACAATCTATTCAGTATAAAATTCAAATGTTGCACTGCGAAGTACTATACTATGAAATTTTGAAGGCTAACGAGAAAAGTTTGCGAATTTAAGGTGAAGAGGATAACCCACAAGTTCTTGGAATTATTCTTTCACACTAGATCTCCTTGTATATGGCTTGACTCAGGTAGGTCATAAACTGACACACCCTGGAATTGCATGTCAGACGGCTTTGAGATTTTGGCATTACGTTTTATGCGGTATTATCCCTTGCCTAACCAAAATAACCTTAAAGGTGACACTGTTCTTTTTCTTTCCCAAGAAGTTGTATTTTTTCTTACTGCACCGTAAAACATATCAGAATATCATACGTAACTTGATGCTTTTGTCAAAATATATTTACCTGAAATCCATTATAAGTCCAAGAGCCCAACTTGAGTGTGCAGATTTGATCATCAAAGGGAAAATAAGTAACATCAACTGGACACGTGGATCTAAACTTTGTTGGGGGTGGCCAAAAAACTTTTCCTTCGTGGCTAACCATGGCTCGACTTGGCATGTAACCTCGGGCATAGTCATCCGCACTTTACACGTTCCCATCCGACGTCGGAGAAAGGAAAGTGAAAGAAAAAAACAAGAGAAAACCACATGAGCTCCGCTTTGCTTTCCATTCTTTTTTCACTACATAAGTCTTATCTATCCACTCATAAATCTAAACAACGTTCATAGGCAATATGGTCTCATGTCATGAAAGGAAAATTATTTTATATTGTAGGATTTTAGTCAGATTTTTATACATAACACTTCTTATGAGACCAAATTACCGCAAAGGCACTACGAAAAGGGTAAGTGGTAGGAAAATCTAAGTATTTTCGTGCGGGTTTACATAATTCAACGTGAAACTACGACATGAATTATTATATTTTACAACTACAATGAATATCATTCCGTAATATTTATTTTTTCATTAATTTTTATCAATATTCTGAAATTCTAATCATGGATTTCAGAAAAAGACGGGTAATGGGCTGACTACATACTAAATCCACTGGATTCAAATACAATGCCATTTATAAATTCTCACCTTTCATGCGAAGCAATGCAAAAAGGCAATAATCAAGTTGATACTCAAAAAACATTCATTAATACATTACAAAGTTGAGCTAATAAGGAAAAAAGGAGAAAGGGGGTAAGAATTACTAGCTGTAAAAAACATAAGACGAGAATTACTACTTGTTGTACAGAACAATATCCGGGAGCCAAATCCTTTCACAGGGGAGGCGAATAGAAGTTAAGCCGCCATAGTCCTCTGGGTCCCATCGGAGCAATTCATCATACCATTCCTGTTGCAAAAGACAAATGACTCTTAGTAAATATTAATGATTCCATTCTCATTCACTTCTCTCTAAATAGTACATAAAGACCAAAGACCTATGCGACGGCTTTCTAATTCCCTCGTTCTAAATAGAATACTCAAGATTATTTAATTACTGGCCTGGCCGGCCGGGTGGGATAGACATTAATAAATTAATGCACGGTTGGAGGCTACGGCTAGGATTAAGATTAAAGAACTAGAACAAATGCATGTATACAAACTCAGGTGAGTGCATTGTCATTAGTCATTCTTTTTGTACTTGTAACATGAGCCGCTCAGGCAAAGTACAAACTAACTTCATCAAAGTGTCAAAAAGTCTCTACGTTTTGAATGTCAATCTCTGAAAACACTACAAATTAAATTGTGGGCGTCTAGAGTTGACGTCAGCACAGCAAGAGATTTAAAGATTTCTTTGCCAACTCCAGAAAATTAAATGGCATTGGTAGCTTAAAACAAAAAATGACCTTAAGACCTTCAGAAACATTCATACTTCATCATTTGGTACTTGTTCTACACTCTAGAAGTAGAAGAACTCAAGTTCAACAGTAAAATTGAAGAAGAACATATCAACCACACAACAAAAACAAGAATCTCGACTTTTCGACCAGGAGAAAGAACCAAAACCAAGTAGACACAAGGATTACAAGTCGAAAGTCTAAAGAAGTTTGTCTTAAGTCTCTATATCATCTCGAAAACACAAGTCAAAACATTTAAGCTGGGCTCATCTCATCCTCAACTCTACTACTCAACTCATCGTCATCATAAACTCCAAACAAGTCAGAAGAGGAAAAGTTTTTAGGAACCTTAGTCATGATGATACCACCCACGGACAAACGCACACACATTCCATTCCATTAAATCATATTGAAAACACTAAAAATCTCATAAAGTCCTTTCAACGTAAGTTAGTTACGAATGAGACGACATTTCTCTAAGAAAAATAGTTAAAGTTATTTATGAACTCAAACTTTAGAGGTTCGTGCTGTGAGACTGAGACTCTCAATCTTGTTTGTATTAGTCATAAATCAATAGTGGAGAAAATAGAGCAGAGCAGAAGGAAAGTAAACAGAGCGAGGAACATAAATATGTCGGCAATCAAATTCTTAAATCAAATGAAGGAATGAATGATGCTCAACTCAATTGAATAGCACAGTTCTTCTAGTCTGTCGAAGGAAATCAAAATCGGATATTTTTGAAGACGTATAAAAAATACCCTTGCTTTGACTTTTAACTTTGAAGATAACATTCGCAAAGCCGAAGCCAAAGCCACGCGCTGACTCTGTTTACAAATAAACACCCGATTTCGGTTTATTCGTTCAATCATTTTATAATGAAGGACTGATGAGCTAACGCTAACTGCTTATGCTTACGCCGATAGATGAAATGGAAATAAAAAATAAGCCGATTGAACAAATTTCTTATGAAAAAGACCGAAGCAAAAAGGAGGAAATCATATTCGATTCAAGAAAATAGAAATCGGTCTGAAAAGAAATCAATGTAGGAGACTGTAATCTTGCAATTTGTAGATTATTTTTGCAGTTTAAGCAATTCGGTCGCTAAAAACGAAGATTTGTTTTATAAAAAACCCACTGCAAGAGTTTTTGATGTATTTGCTGTGTAATATAAAAATTGTTCAACCTCTTTGACTGAAGTAGAGTAAAAGTGAAATTTACTTGACATGGCAGGTATTTCTTATCTAAAACTTCCACAGCAATCAAGCAAAATTTAAGTGTGAGATGCAAGTCAGAATTAATTAATACAAACTACGAAACGGAAATGCTCAACTGTAATAAATTAAACTTTTATCTTTCGTGTCAGTCTTGACCTAAATATGGTGGTTGTCTCTGCCCAAGTAAAATACTACATCATCATGAGATCTACTTCAAGGACGATGAAGAAAACAGAAATAAATGAGAAAATATTTGTTTTTTATAACTAGTCTACCTGTCAGAGATGCAAAAGCAAAATACGTAGTACGTACGTAAGATCGTGGAGAAACTAAATCATCCACTTAATTACTTTGCATTGCCTAGTCTTGTCAGGAATTCGAGCTTACCTTCGAAATTCCTAAAATTAAGGCCCGAGATTTTTATAAGAAATATGAATTCCCAATTTTCAACTATTCCAAAGTAAAAGCTCGACGATTTGTAGGACAATGCAATATAGTAATTTCACACATGGTTTAGTAAGTACGAAAACTTACAAAGTGCCAGTCCCATAAAACACATACTAAAGCAATTTCCATATGGAAAACGTATGCTGCATATACCATCCCGTCCTGGCCAGGTAAGCCCTGCGATAAAGTATACCAAACGGCGACACAATAAATTTTACTTGGTTTTCCGCACTTTCGTCCCGTGAGGACATTTGAAATGGAAACATGTTAATAAGTCCAACCAAACCAAGGAGCCAGATTGGAGAGGAATTAAATTAAATGGAGCGGAAGGAATCTTCTAGAATCCACTGGACTGGGTGAACACCACACACAAGTAGTAAAACCGATAAACGGAGACAATCGTTTCGTTTGATATAATAATAATACATTTCCTAGCCTGAAGATGAAACGCATGGAAGGCGAACGGACGGAATAGAAATCCCATTATCTTCATCTCTTCCTTTTCCCTGTCGGAAACGTATGCGTAGATGGCTAGGCAGATAATAGCAGCACTAGAACTACTTACTACTTTCATTGCAGATTGCAGCCTAATTTTTATCCATGTTAAGTTGTCCATGGATGAATAAATTATTCAATTTTTGGCTAACTCTTTGTTCCATTCCATTCTGTCTTGGTTTAGAAATTGTTGTTGCCTCTAAGTGATCGCGAGCGCGTATTGCGTTCTAATTTTCTTTATTTGCTCTGCTGTGAAATGAGTAAATTAGTTTTTCCATGTGCACAAGATTACAAGATAAACTCATCGATTCTAAGACCAACCGCTTGGAAAGAACTCATAAATTTTCCCAATTTTTCATTTTCACTAGAATTTAAAACTCAAATGAAATAGTACAATTTTAAATGAGTTGTAATGATTTTAGTGTTCATGCTTTAGTCATTATTTCTTTAGATTTGAAGCGTAATGGTCCGAGCCAATCAATATACTCTCTTGTGCAAAATAAAACAAATTCAATTCAAGCCTTTTTTCCATGCGTGTGTGAAAGTAATAAGATTCCAAACCGTACGGACACAAATTAGTCACCTCATCCTTCACGAGTGAAAGAAGGGAAAGTTCGTCAAAAGATTTTTGTATGTCATGTTATTAAATGAAATGAACGGACACGCATCACCAGATGAAAAAAATTCTTCAGAATCAAAACGCACATATCACATATACATTTACCCGTAACTTCTATCTGAAAATACTTACAGCAAAAATGTACCGAGAAGATATGAGAACAAATGGAATTTCGGCAAACTTTTATCTGTCTTACACGCATCGTATGTTACGATATGTTCTTTTAGAAATGAAGAAGAAATTGTTCCAAGGTAAGATAAACTAGGGGACACGCGGAATGCGGACCGGGAAAAGAAAACAAGGAAGACAGAAGGTGCATTAAAATGTCCTTTTTTAGATAGGACAGAGAGAGCTTTGCTAGGTTAAGCCTTAAGCATAAGCGTCAAAGAGCAAATAAATTTTATATCAACCAACAACGAAGAAACCAGTACTGAGCACCTTCAAAAAAAGTAAAACATTCCCAGGATTTGAATTCACTTTATAAAAGCCGACTGAGGTTAAAGAAGCAAGCCTAGCACAGTTTTGCATCCGGCGGATGTTATCTGTATACATACACCTTTGGTCTGGACTCTGGATTTGCCACCCACGTACATGCTATATGCTCTGTTGAACCGTGCAAAAAGGTGGGCAGTGTAGTGCCAATGTCAGTGATGCTGAATTTAGGAATTATGTCGAATGTACGTACATGGAAAATAGAAAGATACAAAATAGTTTGCCCATCTATAAAAATACTTTGGTTTCTAAGAAACTAATTCTTCTGTGTAGTGCCTCAGAAGAAGGCAAGATTCTTTGAAATTCTGCAAATTCAATCATCATTCATCATTTGTATTTTTGATATGCCAAATTGCATTATGCAAACAAATACATGGATTTGGTTTCTGCCCTGGACCGGACAACCTAAGCTACAATATCGATTTCATGATATTTTCTATTACTTTGTGCTTACGTAGAAAAAAAGGTACATACCTATAAAATTGTTCTCTGCTGAAATAAAATGAACTAAAAAAATACAACGCGATACAGGTGTGTGAGATTGTAGAACACTTGTCTGAAACTCTGAAGTAGTTTCCGGCAAATCCTAGTTTGAATCATTAAGACGTTAGCACGTGCAAATTGATTCTTCATTTCGCAGTGAAATGAAATGGAAAGATCTTGCACTAAAAATTACAATTCCCACGCAAAATGCTGGCAAATTAACAAAAACCTATTTTCGTTGCATGGTGAAATTCTACCATTTGATTCTTGCACAAAAACTAACTAACGACTAGTGTTGGGTCTTGATGGATGGGTTCAATTAAGTCTGAACGAGTCAGAATTTCCTATAGACAAAATGCTTGAGAGTATCGTACAATGCATTTGGGAGGATTCGGAAGAAAGAGAGAAAAGAAACTTGAAGTTCCAATGAGTTTCACTTCAAGATTTCTTGGGATCTTTCTAACACCCGGGTGCATGTGAATATGCATAGGTGAGACATACCTATAGGTCCAAGACAGACAGAGTCCAAAGTTTTAAGTGAAAGTCGTAAAAAGTTTTTGTTCTTGTGCAGTTGTGGTGTGGCCGTGTGGGCAAATTTAACTTTTATTCCTTGTCATCTTACCTTGGTTTGGGTTTGGTCACACACATACATAAAGCACTGTCGATTGTGAGCCCTTAGGGATGTTCAACTGACTGAGAAAAAGTCCTCAAATGACAATTTCTGCGGAACTGAAGTGCCACTAAACTATCCTACACAATTTTGAAGTTTTGTGGACTGCACTGCACGTTAATTGCATTGGCGCGTGGCATTAATTAAAAAAATATTTAATGAAATGACTTACTTGATCCAACCACACATTTGTAGTCAAAACTTGTTGCTTCTCATCCTGAAAAGAATAAAATCAAAATGAATCCAAGTCCTAAACTTATTTAGAGACAAAATGTCATAGCTATAGTTAAATTCTGATGCAAAAATGAAAACTTGGAAGTCTAATTAAGAAAAGTTATGATTCAATTCAAATGGATTCGAAATCCTGAAAGATTTCAAAGACTGAAGCTGAAAGGTCTGGGGTCTGGGCAAGCATTAGCCTAGCTATGCGGTGGGACCACCAGGAAGACCTGCCTTGCAGAAACTAAACATGGCAAAGTAAGTAGTTTTGGTATTCATGTTATGCAAATTGAGTCTGAAATTCTAATCCATGGTAATGACATCATGTTCACGACAACTTCTCTCTAAAGTAATGGCCTGAGGTGATGTAATCTGAAACACAAAATTCTCTCGGGAGTTGAGAAAGTGCAGTCGCACAGGATTAAATATAATTGGAAACCTATAGCGCCGAATGCAGTACAAGTCGCAAATTTATCGTATCGAACTATGTGCAAGTGAACTGATGAGTTTTTCCTTCCAATGCTAACTTTACTCGACGTCACAAAATTTAGATTTTACATTAAATGCTGCGGTCTACGTGAGTCGTTTCCCAATTAAAAATAAATATCTTGGATCTAACTTGAATCAGCTTTCTTACAAGGTAAGAAATCTAAGTTGGCCTAATTTCGCATCAATTCAAATTCAAATCCTATTTAGACTTACTTGGATCTTCTACGTTGTGGTTTCTCTTTTTCTTTGATCAAATAACATTCAAAACTCGAGAGGAAAAGACAAGCTTTGATGAAAATCCATAAACCATGCCAATTCCAATTCTTACTTGAATGCAACGTACATATATGACTGTGACATGCATGCCAGGGGAAGCCATGACTTTATTATTTCAAAATTGAGCATTGGCCACACGTCACATGAGTTGGGCAAATGACAAAACTGTATGAAGGAAGTGAAAGTAATTTTCTTTCAGAAGGAGAAATCGGAATGAATAGTAACTCATCCCAATACCAATACCACTATGGTCTTTACGTCACGTAGCGTAGCGTAACCCAATCTTACATACAATACAAGATCCTACCGGTCTATTCCAGAATCCTGAATCAAATTCTGGATTCGTAGGATTTTGTAGTTTTAGATTCTACGAGAGTCATCCTTGTCCTAAGGCAATTTTCTCAAGTGAGTTTGAAGAGATAGGCTAGGTTAGGCCAGGCCAGGCTAAAGTTGGTGGGAGTTAGAGCTCCTCCTTGCTTTGATTTAATTAAAATTGTAACTTGTGAAACTAACTTTGTGATTTTTGCTATACCTACACATGCCATGCTAACAAGTAGCTCTAACTAACAATGATTTAATTTGACATTAATGACTTGGCTAATTTGAGGATTTCTTGAAGCAAAATTATATTTGAAAGTTAAGACATAAATGTAATTACAATTTGATCTAGCGCATGGCTTATTAATTGAAATTTTACTTATTTTCACCTGCTTTATTAACCTCAAACTTGAGAAGTTCGAATTCGTTTGTTTTCTACGCATTAACCTGTAAGACTAAAAAAATTGAAACCTTACAAGTAATCCTCGTGCCGAAAGTTAATACAAGTTTTTCTAGGATTTCACATATTAAGTTTCCCGAAACTTTCTTTTCTTTTCTTTCAAGAACCTTGAAATTTTAATATCGCTCATTATCCGAAATTTATATTTCATATGAGGCCATTCTCATATGATTTACACACTTAGGACTTGTACGTATTAGACATTCAGATTTCAATTTCTGATTTCATTTAAAAGAAAATGAACATGACGAGAGTATATTTCTTGACAAGAACGTCATATTACCTGGAAATTGTTAGTTTTTTCTTTGTTATGAAGCAGGAAGCATTTCAAATGCAAAATGAGTATACTACAGTACACAATAGACTTTGAACGAAATTGGTTTCTTTAGCCATTCTTTTTCTCCCCTGGTATTTCAATTTTGAATGTCTGTCTACTTGACTTGGCCTTTGCCTTTGCTTTTGCTCTTAACAATCCAGTCAATAAGAATATCACAGCCTCTTGTTTGCCTTGCACTAGACTAGGACTAGACTCAAGTTTACGTGAAAGTAATCAAAACTGTAAGACTACTCATTTTTACGCGTATTTCTTGAATGCAACACAAAAACTTATAGGAAATTTCCTGAATAGAACCAAAGATTCTGAATTTTCTTGATTTTCTGGCAATTCTTGGAAATGCAAAGCCCTTTCACAAAAATTTCTCTCGAAGGAAAAGTTTTTATACTTTAGTCATGTAGTAATGAGATGAGAGATTGAGATTAAATTATGCTGCGTAATCAATCCAACCAACTTTATATTTTTTGCCGACTTGAGTCTAATCTGCACTCCTGTCTGTCTGTCTGAAATCTAGATCGATAAATCACCAATGATGGACTTTATAGCTGTTAGCAGAATTTCTCTTCTCATCATTGCAATATCAAGTCAGGATGAATTCGAGTCCAGGAGAAGCAAAATGAATGCAGAAATGTAGAGAAAGGCACAAAAAATCATCAGACTGAGGAAAACATTAGAATTATTGAGGGCTAAGGCTGCTAGCTTAAGTTATGCCAGCCCACTTAGTTTACTCTCGTACCCTTGCGGTTTGTAACAGATCCGATGATCCACGGATTCCAGGAGTTCCGGAATACACAAATCTCAATCTCAGAAACCTAATTATGAGTAGGAGTAACGAACTTGGTCTCATTTCAAAATCTCGTTACATTTCCAAGCCTACATTCTTGAAAGGAAAGGAGAGGATGTGTTTGTACTACACTTCATGACCCTTCAGAGGAAGAGAAAATCGAGGTCAATAGAATTCAGCGAAGTGTAAATTTTTTAATGCAAATTGAGAGTACATGAATCAAAGAGAATTTCATCGCATGTTCCAATTTAATGTCTAGACTCGTTTTACCTTTAGGTTGATTTTACTCAGTCATGAGGAAAGAATTGATTAAAAATTCAAGTATTACCTACTGAATAAGTTTATGTCTATGCATGACATGCTTTACCATATCAAAAATCTGTGTGAGTGTAATTCCAACTTCAATGAGGACAGGTTTGGAGGCATTTCGTACAGGTCGAATATCTCTTTCATAGTCTTTCATTAGAGCATTCAGTAATAATTTCTCTTGGTATTCCCATGGAGCCAACGGGACTCGAGTTTTTGGAACTTCAGTCGTCGTACCACTATCACTTTCACTGATTTCACCTTGGGCTGAAGATCCACTACTACGATGACGACTACTACTACTCCCATTTCCACTTCCATTTTCCTCGGTCATGTTTGTGGCATTCCGATTGAGAACAACAAGTTTTGTCAATAACGCTTCGGAATCTTCTTTTGTTTCACTTTGATTCTCATTATCAATTCCACTTTGGTTAACTAAAAATTCGTCTACGTCTACTACGTCATTTGCCTTGGACATGGACACAATATTTGTATTTATGTTGCTTTCTCCTCCAAGAACAGGTTCCAACGTCTGTGGTGCTTTTTGAATCAGCCTCCCAGCTTCGCCTGTGGTCTTTTCATCTATTTTGAAATAAACAAGAATTTGTAAGAATTATTCAGACCATCATAGCAAAAAAGCAAGGCACAAATAAAAGCATCTAATTTTCCTGTAGAAATTTCAGTTCGCAAGGCCTGGCATGGGAAACGAATTCAGGTGGAAGTTATTGCTTTGGCCAAATTGAAATTTAAAATTAATGGTCGAATGCGTGGTGTTGTAAAAGTTGCGGAGACAGAGGTGTCCCACTTTCCGCAATCTACCCGGGATTTTACATCGCTTAGGCTGAGCGGACAAATACCCATGAATTTAAGAGCTTAGCGTTAGAAAACTTTTCACACAACGGAGAAAGTTTGTTTGGTTTGATGGTATCATTTTGGGATGAGGGTGAAGTGAAGATGCACATATCTATGAAAAACTATGCTACAGGCAGGTGTTAGCTAACGGACGTGCTAGTACCTAGTGCGAATGCGAGAATTCTGCATGAGTTAAGCGTTATTTCTAAGGAAAAAACTTTGTTTTATGTAGAATTGATGCGGGTACAAAATCTACAATCAATTTTGGACTTGAGTTATTTCTCTAGACCACTTCTATGAATTTTAGTGATGATTTGAAAACCCCGATTTTTATATTCATCGATTTTTCATTTGAAATCGATATAAAAGATAAAATCTAAAATTGATGCCCCGTTATCCCAAAATAACTCCACCCACGCTACGCCGTGAAGGTGAAAGGTCACAAATTCGAAAAAGACGACTCATTATGATAAAGTAAAGTTGTTTATAGATTTGAATTACTATGAGACGAGACGAGACGAGAAGGAAGAATAGAATCTACCTACGTTCAATTTGAATGAAAACTACTTTTAAAAGTGAAATGAAAATGGGAACACTCGGAAGGCATATAGTACAAAAATATAAAAAATCAGCCATTGTCCTTAATATGAATAGAGCGGTAGCAGTCAAGCGTTCAAAATGAAAACGTGTACACTGTCTGTCAGAGTAATTTTCCTTTCCTGTCATGTCTCGATTCATACCAATCAAAGTGAATTTTTGTCACAGGTAACCATTAGAGAAGTCACAAAGAATTTGAATATGAGTACGAGTTGTATGAATCTGCAAAATATACACCCACTACATCACACATAGTAGAAGTCATGATGTATAAAGTATGAAAAAAATAAACCAGGTACTAAAATTAGTCTAAAATTATTGAACCGTGCAGTTCAGAGTTCTTCCCTCGGTTTTTCATAACTCGATCAAAACAAGAAGCAAGCAGACCAAAAATTCAAACTCTTGAATCGATTTATCCAGGAAAAGTAGATTTTACAAATTCCTGCAATGTTAGATCATGGATTTCTTGGCCTTCACTCACTTTCATAATGGATTTCTAATAGACGTGCACTCCTTTTCAACCTGGAAAATCCTCGCTTAATCTTTTTAAAGGAAATCAATCAAATCTGTCGAACGGGATGCCAAAAATTAACATACGTGGCAAATTGCAGCAATGGAACCCTCAGGATATAACATGCCTTGGCTTGAATTCTAAACTTCATTGAGCAGTGGCAAAAATTCCATTAGGCCAGGCCACCATATTGTGTTTCATTTGACCTTTCTTTTTATCTAATGCCTTCATTAGGCTTTGACATTGTTTTCTTTGTAATCTTCTTCACAAATGTGTTGTGCAAGCTGTGCTTGCTGTATTAAATTTAGAACTTATAGACCCCATTGATTTTCACCTTCCTCAAGCCTGTTCCAGTGTTGGACGAAAAGTAGATCAAATGTATGGAATTTCATTGACTCTCATTCTGACACGCGTCGAATCGCGTCACCTCACAATCATTAGACAATATTTTATTCTTTAGTCCTCAATTCTCAAGTATAGTAGCCCATAACACGTACACCGGTACAAGATGAAATTGTCTATTCTATTCCTCACCGCTCCGTCAAATCATTCAACAAAGGAAAGATAAGTGCAGTTAATTTGGCACGCTCGTACAGATCATCAAATTGATGATTACTCCACCGTAAATGAAAATCAAGAGGAAGAGAGAAATGTGGAGAAAGCAGGGAGCAAATCATGCAATTTCAAAATCCGGAAGTTGATGATGGGGCCATGAGAATCTCAGAGCGAACTCTTCGTTCTCACTAAACTCAAACATTAATGATAAAAATGCGTTTTGCAGAAAGAAAATTATCTGTGAGAATTTTTTCAAAAAATAAATCGTGCTTAAAGTTTATAGCTTTAGAAGCTAAAAAATGAACCTTAGAGAACAGAATTGCAAATTTCCGCCCACTCAATTTAAAGAAAAACAGTCTTTCAATCACAATGCAAACACTTGAGCTCAATTTCCGGACAATTTAGGTAGGACTCTCAAAGGAAGGTTTGAACCCAATGCCAGGAGCATGAATTTATACAAGAGAAAAAGGAAAATTCGTCCCTTGTGTCACTCAATTCTCAAAATAAAATAAAACGTGCCGTTATGGTTATTTTTTCGTTCAAGGATCTAACGAGGGAGGAATGTTTTCTAAGGATAAGCGATATACGCTCTACTCCTACTTTCCACAGATTCTTTTACTATGACACTTCATTTTGCTTTCGCCGTTCAGCTTCGGCTTTTCTGACAGTCAGCCTAGCCTAGCCGTCAAGAGTCCTTGAGTGAATCTAAACCTCCACATTTGCATCTCCATCGTTTTCTTCAAAGTCATTTCTTCAACTTTATTTTTGTGCGAAACTCGCATAAAAAGTTATTGACCAAGGTGACAGGGCTCAAAAGAAGCCAGAAATGTGACATCATTAAATTCCTCCATGACGCTTACAAAGTCGTAAGTTTTTTTCTTCTAGCTGCGACACAACACTGGGCATTAAGACTTAGAAATGGGACGACGAATGATGTCTGGAGGACATGAGACGCGTTATTACAAACCCACTAAAAATTATTTATTATTTGTACTTTAATTCTACTGGACTCGACAAGGACGCTCTGGAATGCCAATGTCAGATTACATAAATGATTTGTCCTTTTTAAAAGGAAGCACGAACAAATTTGGCTCTATTTTGAAAAGCCAAGCAGCTGTAAGGTCAATATCGTCGTGAATTTCTGCTTATGGGTTCGTCTACTCAATATTATAGACACGGGAATATTATCGAAGGATTCGACACGTATTAGGATGGCATGATCAATTCCTTATAAAAATTCAAGGTACTCTGTATCAGTATTTTCTCTGATTTTCCTTAAAGTGGGTGAGCACTCGATATTTTCTACTTTGAGGAAGGTGTCGATTTGGTATGATGAAGCCAATCTAGAGTGTACTGCTTCGAACAACTTTTCTACAGTTGGAATTGGAATTGAATAAGAATGAGGGTTGAAAATACTTACTTTTGGACGTAGAAGTAGTAGAACTGGCTTCACTTGCTGCCCACGTATGGGAAAATATAAGAAGAAACAGGTAAACTGTTGCAGCGTGTCGAGTTTTCACTTGAACCTGCCATCTTTATAATATTGTGAATTTTAAACAAGCTGAAAACTTGAGGAAAATAAATTTCGGAATTATGTTGTTATTTTACATATTTTTCTATATTTTCTCAAAACACCCCATTAATATTTCTATATGTTAATAATTCGTAGTATCACAAAAAATTTGACGAGTATTTAACTTTTGCGTTAAGTACGTTTTAATTCCTAATATTATTGAATTTCTAAGGAAGCACAGTAAACTAAAAAAGATATTTTAAGAGACCCGTTAAGGAAAGTCTTGGTTGTATCCCATTCGACTAATAAGTCAGTCAGATCAGAATTTAAAACTGAAGAGGAGGAGAGAAAGAAGTGAACGTCGGACTTTCGGTGACGGAATCAAACTGAGTCGGAGAAACTCTAGGTTCAACATCAGGGTATCTTAACCCGGTGAGGAGCTAAAGCTAAGCCCGATTCGACCAACTCACATTAGTCTCCAGCTTTACGTCTCGTACTTTACCTTTTCTCTGACTAATACATTATATTATATGCAAAACAGTAATACTGTCCAATATTACTTTACAGATTTGAAATTTTAGTTTAGCACAGAGTTTTGTTCGTGACGTATTCAGATGTTACTTGGACCGACCCTAATGATACGGGTAATGTACGAGAACTAATTATAAAACTAGGGAATAACCATAAAAATGTGCTAATTTTGACGCGTTCAGGCCAAATGATGTCAAAAAGTAACGCTGTTTAAGTAACCATTTAAGGTTTTTACACCGGACGGATAGATTCGTTATTCACGGATGTTTTATTCAATGGGCTGATTTAAATACTTAATTTTGAAATATTTACTATATTAATTTGGCACATATTAAAATTAAAACGTGTTGTCTTGCATTAATTAATTCGATATAATCACCTGACCCAATACACACCTCTAATATCCGCCTATTTTTTCTGATTCCGTGAACGTTTGAACTTCCAAAATTGTAATTATTAGGCTTGTGATCTGCATAGTTTCACAAGCTGCAGGTTGCAGCGTTGCAATTCAATTTTGTATTTTGAATGATTTTTCATACAGAGCCAAGGTGTTTGTCACACAGTTTTAGTTATTTTATTTCAAAAAAAAAGGTCAGAAAAATAAAAATTAGCTGGAAAAGGAAGCAAACTCATGACTCATAATTCCAACTTTATGCATTCCGTTCGCTTGAGCTTTTCTGTGCTTCTAAATCATAACATTTCATCGCGTTCGTTCATTTGTACCGCTATCATGGAAATTCAAAATCTGTTTAGTCTGTTCATATTTTACTACTATGTTTCATGAAAGGGAAAAGATATAAAGTCATCTTCATTTTGTTGACAATGGCAAAAAAATCAAATCCGAACTTTCGCATCTGCACCAAAATGTTCAATGTCATCATAAATTAAGTCCAAAAATTCTCCGTCCAAATGAATAAAAATTGTCTTGAAGAATCAGGAAAGTTTTTGGTTACAAAAAATGTAATATGCCAATGCCAATACATTCGTTCAAACGTTAGTTTGATAGATTCTCAAAACTCATACACAGTGATCTACGAAAAGCCTTCGGAAATCATGAAAATCAACAATATTTGTAGTTTGCTAGATTTCTTATTCATGAATCTATCCAAGATGTCTTGACGACCCTATCTTCCCTACCAGGTGAAGACATACTTCGTCACCGAAGAGAAAAATGATTGTTTGGTCTGTTTTGGAGATCAAATTAACCCATGAGGGCATTAGGTTTGATCACCATAATTGATCACCATCAGGGC
>WJEZ01000252.1:0-34796 GCA_009869925.1 Thalassaphorura encarpata
AGTGAAATTCGATATTTAACATTCCAGGTTCCAACAACTTTTACTTATTTGTTAAGACTAACTTGCAACACAGTCCTGAATTGTATACAAATAAAAACTATACTGTATTGTACACTATTGTTTCAATAATACAAGCAGTGTGGCGATATGAAAGTGACATGATTTGTTTTTTTATGTTCTATGATAAATCAGGATAGGTATTGAACAGTTAACCCTGAAGAACCAGACCGAATAGAAATAGCTATTATTTATCTAGGTTTTGGATTTGACAATCTACTTTGACAGACCAAACTCCAACTTAGCAATTATAATTTGACAGCATAATCGTAGTTAATAATAACTTCAGATTCCAATGTTTACTATTTTAATCATTTTATAATTCTGCAAGATTTGAAACAGTTGTGCATCTGTGTTCAAAAGAACGATTTTGCTATTACAATTAATATAGAAAAAGTATATTTTACATATACTGATTTTAAGACAGTATTAGGCATCATAGCCTACAAATTCTATTTTTGAATGTAGGTCATATTCCTAATATCGGCAAATCGGCAATCGGTGATGAAATGAAAACTGTGAATTTCGTTGCCATTAGTACTGTACCGTCGAATTTTGGGCCTATAGGATTTTGCCATCTACTGTAGTGCAAAATTCTGTAGCGGAAAGTTGTGATTGATTCAAATGTATAATGTAAAAGTTGGACCGGAGTTGTTTTATCGGTGAAATTGAGTGACGGACGGGCCGAACCGATACCGAAAGGTTCAGTTCAGTCACCCTGACTCCCAGCAGTATGTTCCAAACAACAGATTCTCAAAGTAAGTCATGGCCATCGCCAAGCAAATCAATCTCAGGACGGGCCGAACCGATACCGAAAGGTTCAGTTCAGTCACCCTGACTCCCAGCAGTATGTTCCAAACAACAGATTCTCAAAGTAAGTCATGGCCATCGCCAACCAAATCAATCTCGTATTCTTTCCTTCCTAAAAATATAAACTTCACCTGCCTCCTGTCAAAAACTAACCATACGTATAGTTCCGTTTTCTATCTATAAAATTAAATTAAATTCCTAAAAAAGATTCTGGACTAGACTGAAGTTAAATAATCAATTTAAGCGTTGGGCTTGAGTTGGAGCTACGATGAAATTCCAAGGTAAGGTATTACGGTCTGTTTTGGCATTTGGCGTAAATTTTTTAATCCAGAAAGAATCAGATCATCAGATAAGTTTCTTAAGTATGTTTTTTTCCTCCTGTCAAATTATAAACTCTCAATATCGCTAAATTAATTGGAATGAGTCATGTCTCTTGTTAAACTTGAATATTTCAAAATAGTAAACGTTAATTTTAATTTTGCAGAGATCGGTGTGGCCCTGGTTGCTTTCGGAGTTGCATTCCTCTTCTTGGGCGTAATTCTCCTCTTTGACAAAGGACTCCTTGCAATCGGAAATGTAAGACGTCACAAAGAAAATTAAGAATGTCTATAACTTATTAAACAAAAAAATGGAATAGATTGTTCTAATCCTTTCCACCTGTTTTGATAGATTTTGTTCTTATGCGGTTTGGCCTTTGTGATCGGACTCGAGCGGACATTCAGATTCTTTTTCCAACGTCACAAACTTAAGGGAACTGGAGCATTTTTGGGCGGAATTTTTGTTGTTCTTTGCGGTTACCCATTAATTGGGATGGTTGTTGAAATTTATGGCAAGTTTTTTAGCAACATTTTTTAATTTTCTGTACAGTTCTGTACTGCTGCCTAGTGAGTAGATTAATTAAATTAGTTTCCTTTCTTTTTTTAGGTTTCATCCTCCTTTTCTCTGGTTTCTTTCCATTTGCTATTAATTTCCTTCGTCGTGTACCTGTTATCGGAACAATATTAAATCTACCTGGGATCAGTAAGGTAAGCATCTTCTAGGTTTCATCCTCCTTTTCTCTGGTTTCTTTCCATTTGCTATTAATTTCCTTCGTCGTGTACCTGTTATCGGAACAATATTAAATCTACCTGGGATCAGTAAGGTAAGCAAGGAATCACATTTCCATCAATTACTGAATAAGTTGCATTCAGTATTCCTGACATTTACGATTGTAATGAATTGTGATTTTTTTCCACAGTATGCTGACCGATGGGGAGGTGAAACGTCCCGATCGAACGTTTGATGAAGTTCAGCTAAACTAGCTCAACCAACCGTAAACCTAATCCTACCAATAAATAATTATAAATGTAGAGTTGAGAATTGAATATCATGCCAGTGTGAAGGAAGTCCTCTACTTCTTAATGTATTGTAAGATTTGTAAACTAGTGTTTTACAAAAAGTGATTGTAAATAATATTTATAAAATTGAGAGAATTTTGATAAATCGTGATTTTTCAAAATCATACTTGAAAGTTTTATGCACCAGCAACCATCCACTCGTGTTTCTAATGTTTCATTTAAAACTCATTGTGATAGATTAATTACTACTTTCGTAAAGCACTTAAGCTTCAAATGGTGAAGCAAAATACGATACATTTTTGCAAGTCCGATGCATACAGAAGTTTTTCTTACTTTATATCTTTAGGTAAAGAAAATAATTTTCAGTACTAGCCTACTGATTTTGCAGTATGAAATCAATATATTATATTGCATGCATAGCACAGAAATGTACTCAAGGAAGTGAATTCATTTGTACTATTGTTTCTATGGACTAAATCTCTCATTTGGCGAAGATTTTAAGCCATCCTGAGTGAAAACCAGAAACAATTTCCTTCAGAAATAAAAAGCCCGAATTTTTTTATTTTTGATAGCGTCTGGGCGCCATCTCCTTCCAATGCACTTCCTCTGCATTACATTTCCCACCAAAACCAAGTTTTTTACATAGCTTTGGAGAAAACTTCGGACAAAATAATTCCTAACCGGATTTTCTCCAAAATTAACATTTCATCCCCTCGATATCAAGTCTGAAAATTAGTATATAGTCAATAGAGGGTGAAATATTAGAGGATTTTAAGACTACGAGCTAAGATGGCAACTCCTGCGACAGTGGTTTCAATTCAAGTCCCAGTTATGGCAGCAATTCCAGAACCTTCATCGACTTCCGAATCTGAGACCTCTGACCCCGACCCCACCCCCACTCCAGCCGTTGTTGTTATTCCTTGTCCAGTTCATAATCCAAATGGTATTGGAATCATGGAAGCAGGTGGCTTTCGACTTGTCACAAACAAGAGACGTAAAAATCGTCCAGTCACGGCAAATCAGCCCTTTGAAAAGTATCTCAAATCATCTGAGACGGAAGATGTTGAGTATGTTCGAAAATCAGACATGGATGGTTCCAAACCATTTTTTCAAACTATTCCAGATGACTTGACCCCAGCAAATTATGCGCTTTCCATTGTAGCTTGGTCTGGGTAAGTTCAATGAGAATTTAGAGATAAAAAATTACATTTACGTTTTTGAAATATTCTAGAACTAAATTATAATATTATATTAAGTCCAAGTTTATTTTTGAACAGACGAGTTCGTCATGCAATCCAGGAACTTCAGTTGACAACTTACAATCTGGGGTTTTTTACCAGCTTGGCTCTATCATTGACGGAATTGGGAGTAGACGAGAGAGATATCAAGAAAATCGTTTGTTATGGACTTGGCTCTTGTGTCAAACATTGGCAATCCAGATATCAACTTGCATTTTTGGTTTGCTTGAAGGAAAAATTAGGAAATCCAGGACTTTGTGTTCAGCTCTACGATCCTGATTTTACGAGGACTGACAAAGACGTTATTGAAAAGGAATTTGGGTTTGAGGTAATTTTGGAAAATGAAGAAGGTAATCGAACAGTGGATGAATTGACCCTGTTTTACCTCCCACATTGTCCTCATGGTCTTTGCAATAATGTTCTTCGGGCTAATTGGTCCCCAGAGCGTTTGAGCAAATGTATTGTGATCTCAAATAGTTTTGATTCAGTTTGTTCTAGTCTCCCAAAATTTAAACTTCAAATAAATGTTCCATATCTGCTGTCAGCTCTACCACTCGCTGTGGAGTATAAATTACATGATGATTATAAATTTTTTGCAGCTTTTTTTCAAATGTCTATTCATATTTTTCCAATTTCTTTGAGCAATCATTTAAATCAAGAATTTTGGGAGCGAGATGACACTGGGGATAAAAAGTAAAGAATGGATGTGAATGTGAATGTCAGGATTTGTTAAGCTAATCATTAGCTAAGTTATCTAGCTTGAGGATTTAGTTCACAAATGAGTTTTGAGATTTTGAATAGCATGACAAGTCATGTTTTATACTTCCAGTTGATTGTGTGAATTTAATTTTTAGTGGTGCAATTAAGCTTTAGTAATTAATTAGAATAAACTGGACCCTGTTGTATGACTCATGTTATTATTCATTTTGTGCCAAGCAAGGCCTAGTGCAGTGAAGGCTATCCTAACTCAGAATTACCAATTCAATTTTCCCCATGGAGATTTGTTATACTTGTTTTATACTTTATAAGAATTATCTCATTTTACTTGTTTGTGATATTCTTACCAGTACTTGAGCGGTTAATGCCGGTAAGGAGTGATATATTATGACTAATTTTAAACATATCCTCAGTCCTAGTTAAAAGCTAAATAAGATTTATGATGAATAAGACTAATGACTAAATAAGCAATCAAAATTGACAGAATTTAGAATTTGATTTGACAAAATGAACAATTTGCTAGGTTAGCGGATAAGTAAACTTAAATATGGAATGAATGTTTTGAATGTGATCGATAAGCAAAATTGGTACGACCTTTCGTTTGTCGTATTTAAAATTAAGGCAAGTAATTAACTCGTGTGAGTCTCAAATTAATAGGCTAAGTCAGTTCGAGTTATCCCGTCGTCCGGTCCGTGCCAAATTGTAGCCTGTTTCATTCATGTTTACCATACGATCGGTTATATCATTAGTTAAGCAAATTTTTAATTAGATTGTAGACCATTGCGTTACCAATAATTGTATTTGTGCACGTTACTTAGAAATAAATTCTGTTTATTCGCATTTATTCATGTGTCAATTATTTATGAGTAATAAAAAAATAAGACTTTCATTCTCAACTTGATATGAGTTTGGACTTTATTTTCCTTGAATGAACTCTCCAATTATATCTAAAATATATATGTCTCTCTTAAAATTAAATTCTCACTACATGTTCAATCACGACGGTTAAAATAATTGGATTTATCTAGTACAGTAGAGCCAAAATATCACTTTCTATCCGCCATCCTTAATGGAACCAATCTACTGACTATCTTTGAATTCATTAGCCAAGTGCTTGGCAATTGTATTTAGCTGAATGTTAGTTGTCCCCTCGTAGATTGTTCCAATCTTACAGTCTCGGTAATATTTTTCAATCGGGTAATCCTTTGTATATCCTACACCTCCCATCCACTCAATGCATTTGGAAGTTGTTTCGGTTGCTACCTCTGTAAAATAGAACAAGAGACGAGAATTATGGTCTGAAAGAACGACTCAAACCTGACATAATTAATTTTGCGAATACAGACTACTAACCAGATGCGTAATATTTGGCCATGGCAGCCTCTTTAATGAAAGGTTGACCAGCTTGCTTGAGACGAGTCGCGTTGTAGACTAATAATCTAGCACTGAAAAACAAAGGCAAAAATATTTACCACAATTGTCGAAAGATATGGTAATTAGTCAAATTAAGATTAAAATTAAGCAAATTTACCATTGGATTTGAGTGGCTACTCGAGAGATTTGATGTTGCATGGACTGAAAGGAGAAAAATAGTTAATTGTTAGGTTAACAGGAATAAAAAAGGTATCTGATTCCACAGGTTTATTTTGAGAAACTCATGGTGTTACCTGAAAATCAAATATTTTCTGTCCAAATTGCTTCCTCTGCATAGTATATGGAATTGTTGCATCAAAACATCCTTGAGCTAAACCCAACATTTGGGCCCCTACTCCAATTCGTCCTTCATTCAGCATATTAATAGCGTATTTATATCCTTGTCCAAGTTCTCCAAGAATATTTTCGGCTGGAATCTGGAAACATGACAGGGATCGGTCAGTTACTTTATGGAGCTGAAGTTCATTAATAATCGTTTAGAGAAAACTCACTGTAACATTATCGAAATTAACTCCACAAGTTGCACTTGAGCGAATGCCCAATTTGTCTTCTTTTTTGGCGACGGATAAGCCTGGAGTGCCTTTGTCTACGATAAAACAAGTGATTCCTCTGTGTTTCTAGACAAGACAAGGCAAGGTTAGGATATAGTTATATCAGCACACGACTAGGTGAACCTTACTTGAGAAAGGTCAACATTTGCCATGACAAGGTAAACTCCAGCTATATCAGCACTAGAAATCCATTGCTTTGACCCGTTCAGAATGTAATTGCTCCCGTCTTTCTTGGCAGTAGTCTTAAGGGCAAAAGCATCGGATCCAGATCCTGCTTCAGACAGGCAAAAAGCTCCTACCTAAAACGTGTCAACGTCATTAGTAATTAATTGTACTTATTTAGCTTTCATCTTAATTTGGCTAATTACCATATCTTTCGACAACTGCGGTAAATACTTTTGCCTTTGTTTTTCAGTCCCTAATTTATAAATGAGGGTATTTATGAGAGTATTCTGAACATCACAACAAACACTGATTCCAGTTTCAACTTTGGCAAGCTCTTCAATGACAACCATAGCAGCCCCAAATGTGGATCCAGTCCCACCGTATCTGGCAGGAATCTCAATTCCCATCAACTGCAAATATTGTAAAATAAATAACATATTCCTACATCACCCAAAACAAAAAGAAATACTTTACTTACACCATTGTCAAAAAGTGCTTGAAGGACACTTGGTTCCATTTTCGCATCACGGTCCATTTTACTCACGTGCGGAAGGATTTTTTCCCTTGCCATTTTAGAAACTGAAATATTGGACAGTACAATAATGTTGATAATCAGGGGCTTTTATATAATTAATATTAACTAACCGGTTTCCTTCATTAGTGTCTCTTCTTCAGTTAAAATAAGAGGTGGGTATGGACTTTCACCAGAAGATTCTGAAGGGTCCAAAGAATAATTCCTTCTGAACAGATTTCCGCTAGCTAAGCTCCGAAGGAAGTTGACCTCCTTCTATAGGCAAATAAATAGCATGATCATATTAAATTATCATAAAACAATGAAGTCGTACTCGATACGATTATTTTGATATAAACCCAAAAGTTTAAAAACTTACAGTCGAAACTCCATGTTGAGATTTAACGACGGATAATGATTTTCTCAAAAGCGAAATTCGACTCATGATTAATACGTTCCTTGGATTCAAATGCTGTAGAGTAGATAAATCTGAAAATAATTCACAATTCCAATAACTGACAACTTTGAAGAATTGTGAATTAATCTTGTACTTTTTACAATTACAAATTAAACTGAGAACTTACGAGTTTCTTTGTCTGTCAAAGTTGGTGTTGTGCAATAAGCAATTCGCACACAAGATAAAACTCCAGTCCAGGAATCTCAACAACTAGAATTTAATCTGCCAATGACTTCCTCCAAGTCAAGTGCAATGCAAATCCTTGAAGCAAATGTCATGTGCCGTATATTGCCATTGCCACTTCTGCGGCCTGAGCCTGCGAGTGTAAAAAGTATTAGTTTGCCCGTACCCAACTGTAGTTGCAGAAACCTGTGTTCCATCCTCGCATCCTGCAAACCCAAATACATTTTGCGACTAAACTTGCTCAAATTAAGTTAGCCTGATGAGAAAATTAAATTAAAATTAAATAGCATATATGACTGAAAAGAAATTTCGATTTTAAGTTCAGGCAGAGGTGCAATGAAGCCAAATCTCGTCATTCGTCAACTACTACTAACTACACGCCGTTGCCACCGTCAAAAGCCATTATTGGTTGTCGGTTCATATTTCATAAATCAGTCTACTTGCATTTGCATTTCAGATCATCATCCTCTAGAAATAAGTAGGTGGAAATGGTTGAACATGAGACCAGTTTCATTTTTCCAAAGTTTCAATGACGTTTTGCAGTACCAATTGGTCAAACATTCTTCCGTGCATCCGTGCATCCGTGAACCTTTGCTTTTCAAATTACTGAAGAAGATGGAAGCCAAGCTACATGCAACTATAATTAGTCAAACTAAAAAAATTGTTGCCAACTTAAATCAAATTATGAATCTTGGCCATTTCTTATATGAGTCGAATGTCCGACTCGTGAATACAACGCCAAAAAAATTATTACGAAAGAGAGCATAAGGTAGAAGGTGCCACAATACAATACAAATCCACATAGCAGGTTTTCATTTAGACAATTTTGACTCATTTTTGGGTGAAAAGCTGACTTGCAGATTAATTTTGTCCTAATAATTTTGCGACTTTATTTCATTACTTCGCTCGCACGCTGTCTGTGTTTTAAACAATTTCGCAATGTAAATGTAAAATGTGATTCAGTCCGTTCCGCCTGTGAAGTAGTAACGGATTGAGCATCATCTCGCGGACCTTGTGTTTTGTGTAGTGGTTATGAATTATCGTGGGTTTATTTGAGCCATGCCTTGCCTTGTACAAGTTGCCTTTTGCCTTCTGCCTACTGCCTACTGCCTAAGCCCAGTCCAGTCCGAGTCTACGTCTACATAGGCCTCAGCCATATTGAACATCTACCGCGTGCACTTCACACACGGGCCCAATTCTCCGGCGTTTTTCAGTTAACCTTTCTTCTCAAACAAACTTAAATCTTCAATCATCAACTTAGTAAGTCAGTTTTTATCATAATCTATTCATAATTTATTCAATAATTCAAAAGTTAAAAGAGATAGTTGGACTTGGGACTGAGCGATACGTTTTTTTTGACATTGCAATTGCATTGCCGGTTGTCTGTCTATATGTTATGCATGCAGTGTAGTGCAGTGAGAAGGGTTTATTTGATTTTGATTCTGGATTGTGATTAGATTTTTGAAATTGATTTATAGGGAAAATGAAGAGGAATAATAAGGTGTCAAGTTCAAGCAGAAAGAGCAGGAAGCGGCTCTTTAATGCTCCATCTCACATTCGAAGGAGAATCATGTCAGCTCCACTCTCCAAGGAACTTCGTGTGAAATATAATATTCGTACAATGCCTGTTCGAAAAGATGATGAAGTTCAGGTTTGTCTCTTTTTAATTTAATATAGCAATACAACACGGTTCACTAATTTTTAGATTAGTTGTTCGCTTAGCCAGTAAATTTTGTTAGAGAAGGTACTGAGGTTCCAGTAGTTAAACAGCTAGAGGTTGGAATGAGATGATTGAGTGGTTTTTTGAGATTTTCCATGATGAATAAACCCATTCACTGAATTTGGTGACGTATAATGTGTTCTCAGATTTCAATTACCCAAATACCAAGGGTTTTCCTTGGCGTTTGGTGAAATTCTGACGACTGAGATTGAGCGAAGCCACTGACGAAGATTTGGGTCTGAGAGAATACATGATTAATTTTTTATTTTTGAATGATAAAGTGAAATGGTGTACGAAACATGAAATTGGTGAGTTGTTGGGTGCAATTTTTAATTTATGGTTTGTGTTATTGTTCTTTAAAAGGTGATGAGAGGTCACTTCAAGGGACAACAGGTTGGAAAGGTTACGCAAGTCTATCGTAAGAGGTATTGCTTGTACATTGAGCGTATCCAACGTGAGAAGGCCAATGGCACAACTGTTCCTGTTGCTATTCACCCTTCCAAGGTAAGGAGTACTAAATAAAAACAAAAATCTATTGTAGAATATGAAAACAATGATTTAATTTTTGAATTTATTTCCTTTTCTTCTAACAGGTGGTGATTGTCAAATTAAAGATTGACAAGAATAGGAAACAAACAATCGATCGAAGAGCAAAGGGTCGTGCAGCCAAGGCTGTGCTCAAGGGAAAGACCAAATACACGGAAGAGACTGCCATGGACACAACTGGAGGTGGCTCTAGCAGTGGACCTGGAAAAGCGGCCAAGACTCCATCTAAGGCTTCTCTTTCTTCCACTACTACTCCGGCCACTCCTCCAAGTGCTGGATCAACACCAGCAACCACACCACCTGCATCATCATAAAGAATTTTATGTCTTCGTGGTTGATTTGTATTTGGCATATATGTATGATGAAATATAGGTGATGTTTTCCGATTTGGAACTGATCGTGACAGTCTCATGATTTGTATTGTACGTTGAATTATTTATTTGACATGCTTTGGGTCAGTAATTTCAAAAACGTTGGGTTCAGTACAAGACTAAAATCAGACCATGGAGTAGATTCAGATTTTCAGAGTTAGTAGCAGGAGAGATAATGCTCATCTTCGCCTACGTAGGAGCCGAGATTTTAAGGTACAGGTGCAATCTCATCTCTGAGGTGATAGAAAGAAGATGCAGCAGGTGGATATTGCTGAAATTAGATCGATTACTCAGAACATGCCGTACCCGGGATTTTCTCCCGAAGCCCGAACTGCCCGGATGGGATAGATGGATTAAAATGACAAATCCATGAATATTCGCGCATTGAAGCATCATGACCTGACTATTGATTACAACTGATGACAGACTCAGTGAGATCACAATTCTAATGCCCTAACCATATGAATATAGAAAACCTTGACTGATTGATTACCTCATTGGTAATAACCTGGACTGGTTATTTCAATTCTTCATATCATACTACGTTCGTTTGCTACATCGCGTCTTGACGTTTTAGTTTTAGACGGACATCATGATTACATTCTTCGTCTATTTTATTAGCTATATTGCATATTTAGCATTGAAGGACTGACAAAAGAGGGAGAAATTCATTCATTTTCAGATACATGCATACTACGAGCTTAGGAAAGACTCGTCTAGGGAATTCTGTTCAACGAAATCCGTTCTTTCAAATTTAATTTTACAATTTTTTACAATTTACAATTTTAAAATAATGCAAAATCCTTGACATTAATTGGACAAAAAATTAATGAAATTAAAAAATGCTCGTTAAAATCACTTTCTGAGTTCCCCAAAATCACTTCTCCTGGGGGAATTTAGGATTTCAAACAGGGTTAAGATTAAAATGGATTCGCTTAATCTTGTTTCATTTTGCGAATCATGCAAGGCTATTGCGGAAGATTGGATTAAGCAAGGAATGGATTTTGATTTGGTTGAAAGAAGCGCATGAGCCTCCAACTCTTCTTCTATCTTTTTTTTTCTTCTATTGTATTTTAGCAGCAGGAGCCTAGGCTTTTCCCCATGCACTTGTATGTTAAAGTAAGAGTGGATCAAATGTGTGTAGAGGCACCTCTATGTCGTCCGCCATTCAATTCCTCCCAATTTCCCTTCCTTTTCTCTCCTCATCTCATTTTTCTTCTTTCCCAACAAAGTCACAATTCTTCCTCTCCTGCCTTTCCTTAGCTTTAGCTTAGCAAGGAACTCACTCAGTTGTTGGTGACGTGGGGTCAATTCACTTTTTCCTTCCTTCAGCAGTCACCTCCACCAAGACTTAAGACCAATCTTCCTCGTGTGTAGCTTTAGCAACAATAACACCACTGCACTTTGTACTGTATTAAATAGTCAGCATAGTCAAAGGTTAAAGGTAAGGAAGGGTGCCTTAGTCTTCAACTTAACATTTTGAATGACCATTCTGTTTTGTCAATTATAGAACAATTTTTTAAAGTGGAAGTCGTCGTGGATTTGGTGGAGGCTGGGGCGGAGTCTGGCGGTGGTAGTGGAGAAGAAGATTCCTTAGACGAATTACTAGGAGTTCCAACTCCAGGGCCCAGAGTAATCGTGGAGTCGGAATTGATTGGTCAGGCAACAACGACTAAAATCTCCACTGTTCCGCTTGACTTGGAAGAATCCCCAATAGTACCAGAGGAAGAAGACATGGAAACTGAAAAATCCGTCGAGGAAATCTCACAGTCCCAAGTAAGACAATTAATTTTAAAGCTGAGTTGAGAAATCATAAACAAATCAGAAATCTTTAGACAGAGACACACCCATTTGACATTTAATATAGATGTATATATTTGAAATGATAAATTATGCTTTATTGGCCAATTAATTTACGTACGATTTTAAATCTCAACTATAAGTTGAAGGTCATGTCAAAAAGGTGAATGATTTGTAGTGTGTGCAGTGGAAAACTACTGGGTTTGGTTCATTAGTCATTCGTACTCGCAGTGAGTGATTTTCCCTAGTTTTGTATGTCTAGTGTCTAGACGTGCCATTTGCGTCAATAAAAATCCTGCCCTCAAGTTTAGTGTCTTCTTGATGAATCATCATCTGACAGACTCCAGGACTTATAGGCAAATGCAGTCAGTATGCTGAAATTTTATATGCACGACAGCGTCTGGAGTGTTCATTTTGACATTATAGCATAACATAAGAACGAGACACTAGTCTAAGAGACAAATCACATAATAAAAGTAGGAGTAAATTAAGTACTTGAAATCCCCGTTAGATATTCGCGGTAGAAATGGGAATGGGAGCACATTTTGGCTTGGAAAATAAGTTTATTAAATTGACATAACTTAAATAGGCAGGAAGGGTTAATAAGGTGTTACTAGGTGCAAATGGAAATCGACAAGTGAACGTAAATAAACACAGGGAACGGGCAGGATTTTTCCTACTTGTAGTATTTTAGCTTGTAAGGAACCAAGGTCCAGCGGTAGTGCTAGCCAGGTGGACTAAATGCTGCTTGTAGTAACATCATTATTGAGCCCCCAACTTTATAGTCTCATACTAATCAATCCAGGTGTTCTTTTTCCTTCATCCAACGAGTAAATTAAAAATTATATACTAAAATTACATCTGAATGATCATCAGTTTTTGCTTACTGATTATTAATAACATTCGTTATTTTCTTTGCAGGCTTCATTTACATTTTTAGATGATAGTATGAGTGAAACAACTGATGAGACGCCGAACAGAGACCTCTCAGATGAGTACAAGAAGGAGCGTGATGAAACAATTCAAAAGTTTGAGTCGTGGAATGAGCAAGATCAAGTTGACTTTTTAGAAAATCTTCTAGTTCGCATTTGTCATTATCAGCACGGTCAGATCAACGAGTTCTTGACTCCAATGTTGCAACGCGATTTTATTTCGCTACTCCCAGGTTTGTCTTAATGTTTTTGTCATTTGCCCTTTGAGTTGGCTTCGAACCCGGAGCTGAATTTATATGATGTACTTATATGGCACAGAAATTGGTCTGGATCATATTGCTGAGTCAATTCTATCATATTTGGATGACAAATCGCTGTGCGCTGCTGAGTTGGTCTGCAAAGAATGGAATCGTGTAGTAGCGGATGCAATGCTATGGAAAAAATTGATTGAACGCAAAGTTCGCACAGATACACTTTGGCGTGGGTTAGCAGAAAGGAGGGGATGGTAAGTTCACGTATACATAAGTACAATAATTATTCATTTCAATCGAAGTAAGATTATGTCTTCATGTCTTTTCTTTACTATGCTTAATTAAATTTTTAATTTAATCTACAGGATTCGTCATCTTTTCAAGCCTCGTCAAGGAACCACTCATCCAGATAACAGTTTCTACAGGATTTTGTATCCTAGAATAATACAAGATATACGGGTGAGTTCAGTTGAGATTTCAATTAGTGATAATGATTTGAGCTTAAATTCACTGTAGCTTAATTATGGCAATGTCTGCTTGTTATAAGTCTTAACTAAAATTGATTTCTGTTAACATTGATTACAGAGTATTGAGAATAATTGGCTGAAAGGAGAGCCAAATTTGCAGCTCATCAACTGTCGATCTGAAAACTCCAAGGGTGTCTACTGTTTGCAATACGATGAGGGGAAAATTGTTTCTGGCTTGCGTGATAATACTATCAAGATGTGGGACCGCGAAAGCCTACAATGCAAAAAGGTAAATGTTTGAAATATTTTAGAAGACAATTAGGTAATTTCTGTTATATTAAAATGAGACTCAAATTGTTTTCTTCATATATCCGTATTCCAGGTGCTTACAGGCCATACTGGATCTGTCCTTTGTCTGCAGTATGACGAAAAGGTGATAATCTCAGGTTCCAGTGATTCTACTGTACGAGTGTGGGACGTTAAGACTGGGGAAATGGTGAATACTCTAATTCATCACTGCGAAGCTGTCCTCCATCTGCGATTTAACAATGGAATGATGGTCACTTGTTCAAAGGTTAATAAATAAATTAATCATAAAGATTAATTGCATATGCTCGCCTTAGATGTGATCATTAAATAAAACAACTTTCTGTGAATGCGATTTTAGGACCGTAGCATTGCTGTATGGGACATGGTTTCCGCTACCGATATCAATCTACATCGTGTCCTCGTTGGGCATCGTGCCGCTGTAAATGTTGTGGACTTTGACGAAAAGTACATTGTATCGGCATCTGGAGATAGGACTATCAAGGTGATTCTAGCATTTTCATGTTAATATCTGAATCCAAACCTAAGATAGTCTTTCAAGAATGACAAAATATCTAATTTATTAAAAATGTAGGTTTGGAATACCAGCTCATGTGAATTTGTACGCACTCTGAATGGTCACAAACGTGGAATCGCTTGTTTGCAATACAGAGATCGTCTGGTTGTGAGTGGAAGTTCTGATAACACTATTAGGTAACTCAGATATTTCAAAACCTACGCTACATAATGATGTGTTTCTCAAATAGTCTTTCGTAATAGTACGGTGATATTTCACCGGATTGAGTTGTTTTGATTATGACTAATGATCTTTATCAATCATTGCTATTTTAGACTCTGGGATATTGAAGTTGGAGTTTGTCTCAAAGTACTTGAGGGACATGAAGAATTGGTTCGTTGTATTAGATTTGACAACAAACGCATAGTCAGTGGTGCATATGATGGGTAAGCTAATCTGAGTTAATAATTACTATTTTTAAGTCATTGACAGTGTAATGAAGTTAAACTAATTTTCTTTGTATTTGTTAATTTAGGAAAATAAAAGTTTGGGATCTTCAAGCCGCTCTTGACCCGCGTGCTCCAACTTCATCATTGTGTCTTCGTACTCTCATTGTAAGTTTTTTTTTGAGTCGATATTTCACATTGCAAAGAATTATAAATTAAATGACAAATTTTCACTTCTTCAGAGACACACTGGTAGAGTGTTCCGTCTTCAATTCGATGAGTTTCAGATTGTGAGCAGCTCCCACGATGACACTATCCTAGTTTGGGATTTTCTTAATTTTGAGCAACCTGAGGGAGCCGAGGCTGCTGCCAAACCAGCCCCTGTTTAATAAATCAAATACTAAGCAAGAAAAGTCAGAAGAACTCGAGAATCTGGACTACACAGGGAATAATCTAAAAAAACATTTGGTTCATATATGTGAAGTGAAACGGGGTTTATGTTAATTTCTAATGTAATGTTAAACTAAGACAAGAAAGTTGAATCACAAATCAGCCACCCTCAATCAAAGAGGGTCAATCCTACGAATTTAACGCAAAACGCGGATGAATGTTTAAAAAGAGCCGATATTTGCTAATCAGCTCTTCATTTCTTGTCCATAAATTGTATAGTATGTAAGAGTTTCGTTCCTATTAATTTTATAGTGACGAGAAATAACTAAACTAATTCAATGCTAATCAACATAAAATGCAATTGACTTGAGTGGTAACCACCACCCTTATTTCAAACAAATCTCAAAGAAAGAAGCTGAGTACCATAGCTTCTCATTTTTAAGACCTAGCAATTGAATGCAGTGAGTTTGCGTTTTGATGAATGTATTTTCTTTTTTAATTATAATTTATGGTTTAAGATTATTTTTACTATCCCACCGAGCCGTGCCGACCAAGGCAATCTATTTATACCCATAATTTTGGTGTTGTGTCTTCAAATCTCAAACCTGAATTCACCTTTTTACCAGTGCACTGCTAGTTATTAATTTAGTTTAATTCTACACAAACATAAATATTCATGTGTTGTGTACATTTAAGTCATTCATTAAATATTGTACGGTACGCTATAAACATGAGACGAGGTGAATTGTCAAACAGAAATTGAAAAATGGTAAGATAAGTATTATTATTAATTATAGTGGGATTCCTCCGCATAGAAAGTAAATTAAGTATGAAAGACGATGAATAGTAGTTTGAAGGAATGAATGCTTCGCCAAGTGTTCAAATAAGAACTGAAAAATGCATTCCCATTTTAGAAATCGTCATCACTTAAAAAAAACGTGAACCTTGTCCAAAAACAAGATACAAAACCAATTAAATATTTTGAAAACCATTCAAAATATTATAAAATATACTACTATTATAATTACTCTGTATGTACTGTGAGTGTTGATTAATGTAATTCTAGTCGATGGATATTCATGTGTTTTAAACTTTATCATCATCTATCGATGTAATTTAATTAATTGGATCCTGTTGTGAATGATGTGGGGATTCATTTGGATTTTAAATTCAATTCAATTAAAGCCAAGTCCAATCGAATGGGTCAAAAATATACGTAGATTCTAAGGAATGGAGACGATTTAGCTAAATCCTCATTATTCCTTTGCTCATTTTGTTAAATTCCATTCAATTTATAATTCAAAAATTCCTGTCGTTATACGTACATATGTGGAGGAAGTGGAAATCAGCTAGATTATTTGGATTTTGTTCTAAATAATTACATAGTAGTACGTCGTAGATTAAGCAAAGCTTAAAAAAGATGTTCTATTTGTATCAAAAATTGTTATCCCATGTAATAATCCAGTTTCACATGACATGATGGGAAATGGGAACGAATGAAAATGTATTGTAAAGAAACATCAAGGAAATGGTAGAAATGAAATATTACTTGCAGTGCTGCTGGTTGTTCAGCATGTAAAGGCTAACTTAAATTTAATTAAACTCCAAACTATTAATTGATATGTCATCGATTTACCGCATAAAAGGTAAAAAAATAATTTTGGCCTAGAAAGACTGTTTTTTTTGGGTGGGTCAAAAAGACTTGGAGAAAACTACTTGGGTCAATCCTCGTCGTCATCACTTTCTTTGAATTCTTAGACTCATGCGTATGCTAAGAATAAGAGGATTTCAAAAAAGTGATGCTACGGATCTGACCCTAGTATTATTTTATTGAAATAATAATTAACATGTACACATTGAGTGGGAATAATTGTACTACACAAGTTAATAAGTCTCATGTTTTTTATGTAGTACAGTACAACTATACACACACACACACACACGAGTTTGGTTGGTTTGAATTTTTTGCTTTGCGATGCGTTGCGTTCATAATTTTTTTGTGCAGGAATAAATGATAAGTTAAGTAATATAATTTTGATTTTCGTATTCTGTAAAAATACAACAATTGACATGAAATTAAAACTGTTTGATGGCTAAATTCGTGTTATTTCTGACCTGACCGGTTGAAAAATGTTGAGAAGAGATCTCCATCTACACGTACAAGTTGCCTTGGCAGTGTAAAATCCACCGCGTACGTATGAATTGCACGATTCACAAGGAAAAGAGTGAAAATCAAACTTTTTGATTTCTACGAATTAAAAATAGTCTGATTTATCAAAATGGGGATGACACGCGAAGAATTGGAAGCAGCTATCGGGGGAGAACCCGGTGGAGGGGGGATGAACCTTTGGAGTGCTGAAATGGAAGAAAATTCGGAGTTGGCTGAACTTGAAGCAGAAATGGACCGTTTGGATATGGATGCCCATGCTCAAGCACACAAAAAATGTGATTCACAACAGAAAACTGGAAAACCCTATCAAGGGAATACGGGACTCAAGGTATTAAACTAAGGAAACCTAATTGACCTTTTGAAAGACTTAGAATTACAATATACTAATTTTTTATTCATTTTAGGTGGTATTTCGTGGGTTACCTCCGAAATTAACGGAGGAAGAATTTTTGGAAATTACTGGGTTTAAGCCAGATGAGTTTAATTACTTTTTCTTGCAATCTCCTAATCCGTACAAACCCTATGATTCAGAGAGTAGGACTATTGCCTACATGAATTTTGTGGATCCCGAAATGGGGGAGATTTACATGGAAAAATTTGACAGATTCATGTTCATCGATAAGCATGGCGTTGACTACGTTTGCCTGACATGCCGAGCTCCTTACCAGGAAATTCCCAAAAACTTGCCAAAGCCCGATCCCATGGAGGGTACTGTTTTTGAAACCGAGGACTTTGCCAACTTTGTAATGAAGTTTGAGGCAGGAGCTCCATTGTTTGGTGTGCGTCCGGCTTATGAGGATGGTGCAGAAATGTGTGATACGTATTTGAAGGAATTAGAAGAGAAGCAAAAGCATCCTCGTAAGTTTAGCCTAATTAATTTGCCATTTTGTTAAATTATTACGTTTTATTATACATCCTTCCTGACTTTGATTTTCCAGCCCAAAGGGAGAGTTGTCCACTCGTGGATTATTTCCGAGATATGAGAATGCGCGATAGAGGCGGTCAGGGTCGACGTGTAGATGACCGAAAAACTCAGACTGGACGAGTTCGCTCTTCCCTCAAGAAAGTAAGTTTGAGTCAAAAATTACAATTTTATTTATATTATTAATAAAGAACGTAACGTAAACCTATGACCTGATCTTGTTATAGGATAAAAGGAAGCAGGAACGAAAGGAAAGTCGTGATCGAGACAGGAAGGACAAAAAATTCAAAATCAAAAAGAAATCGGATGAACACAAAGAGTCTGCTACGGAGAAATTTAGTTCCAATTCTATCCAGGAAGAAGGGACAGAAAATGATGAGAGTGAATTGAATTCAAAGGTAAGGAAATTATTTACAAATATTTCATACTGTTTTGCATCTACTGTTTTTCTGGTGAGTATAACTCTTGATTTTTAAATTATTAAGGTTGATGATGAAGACCGTCGTAAAAAGGACGTTCAATCAAAATCGAAGGAATCTGGCAATGGGACTCAACCGACTTTCTCAAATAACTACAAAGAAAAAGAACTGAAAATGGGTGGTTCAAAATTCTCGGAGGGCGACGGATATTACGACCGAAAAGGCAATCGATCTTGGGAATCAAAACCAAAAGGCGGAGGTGCTGGGCCCACAAAGTATGGTCCGAATTCATATAGCAAAGATTCGTCTCCTCGCTCATATGACAAAAAGCCACAGGTTCGTAATAGAGATGAAGGTGCCGGCGAAGGTGGAATCGAGGGGAAATCTTGGAGAAATTCTGGGAGTGGAACACCTTCTCCCAGGAATCAACAGAATTCTGGCCGCTGGCCTAAGAAAGAGTATGATTATACATTCAAAGGAGATAAAAAGTCCTCATCTGGTGATAAAAACAGACCAGGTTCTTCAAAGCATGCTCAAGGTCAGAATGAGAAAGAAAAGTCTGAAGGGACTGGGTCGAATGATCCTCAACCTGTGAAGGTCTTAGCTAAAGATGATAAACAAAGTCAAGGAGAGCCACAAGGAAATCAAGACAATAAGCTGGAAGCATCTGGGAATGGAGGGGCAGCTGCACCACCAGCAGATCAGCCTCCAACCAGGAGAATTATCAAGAAAATTATTAAAATTCGGAGAGTCGGTCCTCGGCCAAAAGAATCTGGGACTGGAGCTGGGACTGCGACTGGAGCTGGGACTGCGACTGGAGCTGGGACTGCGACTGGAGCTGGGACTGCGACTGGGACTGGGACCGGAACTGGAGTTGGGACTGGAACCAAGGAACCTGCAGCTGCTGGAGATACGGCGACTGCAGGACGAAAATATCGAATTCAACCATCTTCTGCTGGACGACTTAATGCTGAAGGATATTTAGAGAGACCTGCTTTGAGCGACAATGTTCCTAAAACTTCAAGTGCTAATGATGAGAAGGACGGTCGAGTTCGGAAAGGACGTCCAGATATCCAAATTTATCGCCCAGGTAGCTGGAGGCAATCCACAAAGCAAACTCAAGGGAAATCTGACAAACCAGAGGGTGGTAATGGAAATGGCAATAATGGAAGTGGGCCTCGTCCTGGACCAAGTTCAAAGAATTGAGAATTGCATTTAAGAGAAAAAATCTAATCTACTAATTCAGTCAAGGCTAGTTCTTGACATAATTTCTACACAAAAGTCATAAAATACTTGAATTATGTATACCTGGTATGTTATATGATCTCTTAACCTCTCTTCCTTTAAATGTATTGTATTTTTACATACGTCAATCAGAGAGAGATGCTTGCATGGAAACGGGACGAGTATAAAATTAAAAAAGTACAAACCATTTGAGTTATCAAACTAAATTATGTGTTCACTTCACCTCATGATTTGTTTATCATTAGTTTTAATAGTAATTGGCCATAAAATTTCTTGCTAGATTGGATCCATTTTATAAATTAATCAATTAGAATTTACAATATTTGTATCTGAATTTGAATTTGCAAATTATAAAGACTGGTTTTAAAAACATGTGATATACTTGTGTATCTTTTCAGTGTTTATTAAATGACACATTTGCTCATGGTATTTTAATTTCTTCTTTCAAATTATTCAAATTCGGTTTTTTTTGAGAATTCTAATTCTAGAAGACTATTTCTATAAAATTATGAATTAATAATTTTTGACAAATGATTTTGATTTTCTTTTAATTTTTTACGATAAAGTTGCCTTGGGTTAGAGTTGAGTTTTTTGTGAGATAATTTGTGTGTGGGAATAAGCGGGCGGCAAAAACCAACTTTCCCAGTAATGCAAAGAAGAGGAGGATAAACAAAAAATTTAGTCATCATCATAATCCATATATTTTTATAATTAATTTGATCACGTTTAGTTATTAGTGCAGGTTTAATTAAAGTTTAGTTTATTTTGTAATTTCGAAAATCAAGAAAATTCAAGCAAGCGGTTGGAACACTTTCCTCCTGTCAATTATCTAAGAAATCATGAATCTCGAGTTACTAGGTAAGTTAAGTACATGTCGAACTTAGCTAGTGAATTTCTCTAATTGAATAATTTCTTGGGTTATTTAAGAGTCCTTTGGACAAAACTACCCCGAGGAATATGATGGAGTCCTTGATTGCGTGTCGATGGCTGTCACTGCCTGTTTCAATAAGAGAGGAACCTTGTTGGGCGTCGGTTGTAATGATGGACGTGTTGTCCTTTGGGATTTTATGACAAGAGGCATATCTAAAGTCATCAGTGCCCATGTTCATCCTGTTTGTTCTGTGTGGTAAGTTTATAAAGTAGAAACAAATCAATCAGAAATACAAAATTGAGACCGATTTTGATTGGGGTATATTTCAGTTGGTCCAGGGATGGTCGAAAATTATTAACAGCCTCAACGGACAATACAGTCTGTATAATTGACGTCTTGACGGGGGACATGGACAATCGATTTCGATTTCCATCCCCTGTGTTGAAGGTAAGCAATAAGTTTGGAAAGAAAATATTCTAGTGTGACAAGAATGAAATGACATTAATACATTTTCTTAGACACAATACAATCCCAGAAATGCAGATCTTTTCCTAGTATGTCCACTCAGGCACGCGGCGCTCTTGTTTAGTGTGGATGGAACCCATCGTACTGTCCCAATCGATGATGCAGTAAGTTTTTCAAAGCAAACTAAACCATAATTCTCACATTTTCAAAAATACTTATACTTGTTATAGAGTGATGTAAACATTATCGCCGCATTCGATCGACGAGGGAATTACATTTATACTGGAAATTCCAGAGGAAGGATAGGAGCCTATAAATGCAGTAACATGAAATTAGTTGCAAGCTTTAGAATCGGTGGAGCTTCAAGTTCTACCTCAGTAAAAAGTATTGAATTTTCACGGAGAGGAGAGTAAGTTGAAGAAAGGTCAACGTATGTGAATAGTGGAAGTCTAATTTGAGCAATTATTTTTGCAGTTGGTTTCTAATAAATTCCTCGGATAGAATAATCCGTGTTTATGACTCGAATGAAGTATTGGCCTGTGGAAAGGACGGAGAACCAGAACCAATTCAGAAATTACAAGACCTTGTTAACAAGTAAAGTTTTCTAAAACATCTCGAATTATTTGGCCGAATTCTTTCATTGAATTGACTCATTTTATTTCAGGACCATGTGGAAGAAATGTTGCTTCTCTGGAGATGGTGAATATATTTGTGCTGGATCTGCCCGTCAGCATGCTCTTTACATTTGGGAAAAAAGTATAGGGAATTTGGTTAAAATTCTTCATGGAACAAAGGGCGAACTTCTACTTGACGTTGTCGTAAGAAAAATCGTTAATTTTGTATTTACAGTGGGAGACAGGAATAAAAACTTGAAGACTAATTTTGCTTCATTTCCATTGACAGTGGCATCCCGTTAGACCCATAATTGCATCCATAAGCAGTGGCGTTGTGTCCGTTTGGGCACAAAATCAAGTTGAGAATTGGTCTGCATTTGCTCCTGACTTTAAAGAGTTGGATGAAAATGTTGAGTATGAAGAAAGGGAATCTGAATTTGATGATGAAGATGAAGATAAAATAGTTGAAAAACTGAATCAGATTGCTGAGGATGATTTAGAAGTAAAGAATTATATTCACGAATAACTATTTCAATTGAATTCTGTAAAATTTAAGTAAAACAGAACTGGACTTGATACTATAATTAATTTTGCCCAGGTTGATGTCCAGAAGGTTGCTGCTATTCCTGCATTTTGTAGCTCTGACGAAGAAGAAGAGAATCCTAATGCTCTTCTATTCTTACCAATTGCGCCAGAGGTATTATTTCGCATTGAATTAAATCCATTTATATAGTTTACTAGGACCTCAGTTTATTTAATTTGCGTTTTATTTTGCTTAGGTCGAAGATGCAGAGGAAGCATGGGCTGTTCCTGGCCAAGACGAAAGCCACAAGCGATCTTACTCTGACCATAAGGAAAACAGTCCAACTCATGTGAAAAAAATGAAAAAGCCTAAGACGCATGAGGTTGTGCTAGAAAATGCCCCTGTAGATGGTAAGTTTAGATTTTGCAAACTATTTTGCTCTAGTACTACGTACTGGCACTGGCAGGGTCAAATTAACTTAACTAGGATTATCTATTTAAATTGTAATCGTCTTGTTTGTCCTTCAGAGGTTCACCCGATGCTCAGCAGCAAGGGGAACAAGGACAAAGCTGCAGCAAATAAGAAAAACAACCTGCATCGAGGGATGAAATCAGATTCTTCAAAGAAGTACAAGGACAAGGTTAAATAAAGTTAGTAACGACATGAGACAGATAAGGGACTGGGAAAATTTCCAAATATGAATACCCGCGGTAAGAACGTGATTTTTTCCTTGATGAAATTAATTGTTAATAAAAAATGATTCTATGTGCTTGAAGAATGATGCCAGCTTAATCTTAATCTTCCGTTTTTGAAGCTTTTACTAGAATTTGTATTGATTAATTTTCTGAGACTGAAACTAATGACACCAAAAATTTTGTACTTTGAAATTGGGACTATTGACTCTGGTGATCAGTTAGACTCAACCGGATTAAGTGTTATATAATTTTGAATTTAATTAAAATAGGGTATTTAAATTTAATTGCACGTCGAATATTATTGTAAATGCAGAATTCAGTTCAGTTTTTCAACTTTTAAGATCAAATAATGATTTTCATTTGTAATTGCGGATTTAGATTTAACCGTCAAAATTCTGTACTCAAGTCAAATGCTTCGTTTTGACGAAGTTGTGAAACCTATTTGCCTGAATTTTCTTTCAATAGGAAATCTTAGCACATCTCATTAATTTTTAAATGCCTTCCTTGAATGTTTATTTATTTTATTTTTACGCCAGTTCTTTAATTTTTACAAATTTAAATTTCAAATTTGGGTCTCTCAAATATATACTAAGTTAAAGTGGTGCATGGTTCAGATTTGATGATTGTGTAGCAATGCCAGAAAATAAGTACAAGTAAAAATGTATTTTATGAGCCAATTTTTATTTCGGTGAAATTATTTACTACTATTTACATTTACTACAAGCATTTTGTAACATTAATTCTACAATGGGATCATTCTCCATTGGGCTAAAAATTAATGCGAAGATATAATTAAGCGATACATCAAAATCTACATGATTCCCATTACTACGTGCATTTGCGGGTACTTTTTTTATATATTCACCTAGCAGCGGAAAAATAGATTCTTTAACAATAAAGCTAAAAGCAAAAGACAATGATTTATCATTGAATAAATTTCAATTTCATTGAATTAGTACCATTTGATGGGTGGACGTCTCTTTTCAACCCATTTCCCATCCTCTCTTCTAAGACGAACCGAAAATTCATCTTTTTCAACCCCAAAACTATCAAAAGCAGTTTCAACTTCTGTATAATGTGTTGCATTCGTAGCCTCTCTGTTTATCCCCAACGCAGACATATATTCCAACAAAGGATTCTTGAGCCCTTGGGCCACAAGAGTATAGGCAAGTTCATAATCTTCATGGGTAAAAATCATCATAAGATTCTTGGTATTGATATACTCAAAAAAATTATCGACCGCTTCATTAGGCTCAAAAGAACAAAGGGTAATGTCAAAAGTTTCCAAATCTAGTCTAGCCCCTGGGGTAAAAATGAAGGGTTGAAAATTTACGACCAGTTTCTCGAGTGTGGGAGGAAATTCAGCTAGTTCAATAGGCGGATTGTAATTTAAAATGAAATATTTCAAGTAGACCAGATTTCGTGTCCTAGCCAAAAGACTCGACATATTCCCATCTAGAACTAAAGAGGGACCGGACAAAGTCAAATTTCTAACGGTTGATGGAATCCAATTAGTACTAATTGTCATTGGCTTGAATATACCCCTATGACGAAGTTTCATGACCTCAAAATGGTAACCATGTGGGACACTCGAGAGAATTGGTTCATTGATATATTCTAAAAGAGAATCATAAATTCTCTTTGTATGACTCAATTCAAAAATTGAAATTTCTCCCCCAAGAATAAATTTAATGTCAATGTTAAGCCCAAACAAATCCTCAAAAACCCAAGTAGTGTCCTCAATATCAAAGAATAGCAAATTTTTGAAAAAGGGTTTCTCAATTTCAAGAATCCCAATGTAATAAAAGTCAGGAAATTCGCAATAATTATCAATGAAAAAGTTACGAAGGTGAGGAAATTTGATCCGTTGGTTAAAATCCTCACGAAATGATGCATTGTGCATGACGAGGGATTCCAGATTAGTGAAGTTAGACAGGAATTGAACCAAAGTCGAATGGGGAATCGCACTCGTCTGCACAATTTCTACTTCAGTGATCTGCAGAGCATCAAAATCAGGAAGTGGATCGTCAGAGGTCTCGGATGCAGTGATGACCATTTTCTTCGCATTCGTACGGCTTGCATATTTCTCAGCATCAGAAATGCTAATCAAATAGTTGAATGGTGGAATCGGCGGTGGAATAACATTTCCGTATTCATCTGTGACTGGGATAGGAGGAGGTAAGGTGCTTCTTTTCGGGAAAAAATTCATATACCAGGGTTTCTCCGTAGTGGTGGTTTCAGTTTCCTGGAATTAGTTGGAAGAGAATATATTAAGTACGAGTTGCTACTTCTCAAAATTTGATAACTCTAACATTTTTCGTTTTTAAATAGATTATTGATAAAATTTTATTCTCGTACCGTATTAGCTGCATCACTGCTGGTGTCTCTCTTGACCCTTGCAAAGGCAATCGTGGCCGTCAGAACGACGACGGCAAAAATGAAAGCTAGTTTCATTTGAATCTTCGAATGTAATAGTGATTTTATTTTAATTTGGTTTGGTTGTAAGATATTTAGTAGGTTGTTGTAAAAGCTTTAGTCTCCACTCAAGGAATTAACTTTTAAGGCTGGTTGACGTCTTCTTTTATAGGAAGCGGAATTCCATGGGAAGGCGGAAACTAAAATGTGAGGAGTCTTACGGAGGTTTATTATTCACTATTGTCATGTTCCTCAAATCCAATCCGATCTCTATTCAATTAAGTTTCACGTGGAGTACTAGTGCATCACTTAAATTGGCTTAATCAAAGATTCAATTCATCTATGATTAATATTCGGAGAATGAGGAAGGTCAATTTGTAAAGTGCAATTTAACCAGCTGGCTATGGGTATGGTGTATGTCAAGTAACACTCAACAACGACTCAACGACGCACGGATCTTGTCATCTTTGAGCCATGTGATTCTCCACCTTAAGATATTTTTTTTGTTTTTAGATTGAAATTTTACGAGTGCAGTTAAGTTGAGTTTAGTGGATTTAATTAACCTTCATCAGGAAGGAAAGGAGAGTTCAAAGTCGATCGGATCTGCGTCGCTTCTATTCAATTCCAATTGAACAGATGACAAATTGATTTAAGCAAGTGGTGAAATCCTAGTTTGTGAATATGGGTCATCTGTTATCTCTCACAGCAACAGCACCGGATTTTAATAAATATATTGATCAGCAACAACTACGCCGAAATTTTAATCGTACAAACAGAACCGCACATCGGACTCTGCCTGGTATGGCGTCATTTCTTTAAATCCAACATCCTCTTTGTGTCAATAAGCTTGAAGAAAAAAAATGGTAAAAAATATTCTAAACTGATTGCACATGGTGTGGCATGACCCAAATGCCAAAAGTTCTCATTTCATTTAGCCTCGCGCTTTGCCCCATGGCATGGCCTTAGCCTTGGCAATGGCCATGGAAAATCGCATCGCAAATGTTACACAATACTCGACGACCCAATTGAAAGATTTGCCAAAGGATTTAAATCTCTCTCAATTGATTTTTTGCAGGAAGGAATGGCCAATGTGCAATAATAACTTTAAATTGGCTTACATCACATCTTCCTAATCCTCTGTCTTGTGTAACAAGACCAATTGTAAATAAATTTAAATAGCATTACATGGCAGCATGGCTGAAAAAAAATCCAAAACCAAGAACAATACGACAGAGAAATTGGTCAAGCCTAAATTGGTGGTTTTCGATTTGGGTAAGAATAACACTATATCAAATCATATGACTTTATGCTCATCTCCACTATTTTAATATTTTCTAGATTACACATTATGGCCATTTTGGTGCGATATGCACGTAACCCCACCATTCTCAATGAAAGGGTAATTATCATATGTACAATTTAATTATTATCAACCAAGGGTCACAATTAATCGTAACGTAACCACGTATGATTCCTTGCGGCGACAGCGTGGAGGTTTCTTGACGCCAGTTATATAATATAATTTAATTCTTAACCATTGGCATCGCCCTAGCCCCCTTGAACTTGAACTAATGATAAAAGCGAATGATTTGATTGACTACTACAGAAATGTGATCTACGATGGAAGAAAAAGAGAGGTCAAATGCTATTCAGATGTCCCAGAAGTATTAAAATATCTAAATGATGAAAATATTCAAGTTGGGGTAGCATCTCGTACTACGGAAGGTGAGATAGCGAATCGATTAATTGACCTCTTTGGATGGGACAAATTCTTCCACAATAAACAAATTTTCCCTGGGTGCAAAGTCACACATTTTGAAAGGTAAAAAATTTCATGACTAGAATCATGTCACGGAAGTAGTCGCTAAATGTAAGACTTGAACTTTAGACTCAAGAAAGAGACTGGGTTTGAGTACCGTGACATGATTTTCTTTGACGATGAAGAGAGAAATATCCGTGATGTTGGAAACCTTGGAGTGACTTGTGTTCTAGTTATCGATGGTAGTGACAATGAAATTATTTCAAAATACTTTGAAACAGTTCTCAGATTCATACTATAAAGCTAAGTAAATTCAAGTATTTCAACCAGAGAGACTGAATAAAAAAGTTTAATCAACAAGAAAACAAGATATTTATCAAGGAATTTACTTTTATTTGACTTCATCAAAATGTAGTAATGTATAAAGTTTATCTGATATACAAAATATTACCATAATTTCATGCAAATAGAAAAGTTTAGAGCCAATATTGTTTTGAATACAATAATTTGATATTTGTAGGATGTTTTTGAGAAGTTTAGATTAAGTGGTATTGTCTTTTGCAGCGGAGGATTAGAGTGAAGTTGATGAAGAAGGTTCAGGGGACTTGGATGAAGGCTCTGGCTGTTCTTCTTTACTGGGAATAACAACTTTTCCATCTTCATCCCTTTCCCGAATGACGAGACTTTTTTCAAATTTTTTCTGAATCTCTTCTTGGACTGAGTCTGGGGTCACATACTTTTCATTCATCATTGCGACCAGATCGCTTAGCTGACCATCAGAACTCGCCACATATGCTTCAACCAAATTGTCATCATTCGAAGCGAAGTATCCAATGGATTGATCCGCCAGTTTTAAAGCAACAGTCAGACTCTTCTTATCTGCCATACTCACTGGAGTAAATTGAACAAGTCCATAGCTCTCAATCACATCTGCAAATGCTTTTGTAAGCTTTTTGTAGCGCCCTGTAATCGGATCATCATCCACCAAAGCAACCAGCTTATCCAAATCCAGCACACTTGTGTAGAAATCCAGATTGAAAGCCAGCTTGTCCTCGTGCTTTGGAATCATGTCGCATTTTGAAAGAATATTAATACGTGGTAACTCAATGTGACACATGGACATGAGAGTTGTAATGAGAAAAGCGATGAATTTACCTAAAAAGAATTTTTAAGAATATCATTATTTTCTGATTATAATAAATTATTAGGAACGTTTTTCATAGAATAATTATTTACCAGGGTCAGAACAACAATTGGAATCGACCAAATAAATTGAGCACATCATGATCCCCCTCTTCTCAAAGCCTTCAAAAATATTTTTCAAAGATCTGTTATGAATGAAAAGCTCCACCTGAAAAAATTAAAAACAGATTTTATTTTTTAGATTGTAAAGAGTTACTTTAGGACTTGGTGCTATTAAATGTTGTTGGACTTACTTGACCGGGTAAATCAAGTATCACAAAAGTTCCCTTCTCGTAGCCCTTGATCGTTTCAATCAACCAATCTTGATGTTTTTCCAAAAATTCCATACAATACATGAGAGCTGCATTAAATCCATATTGAAATTCTTCCATGACTTCGTCCACTCTCACCAAATCTTGAATTGTCGCATCGCTTGTATAATTCGGATTTTCATTTGCTGGATCTAAATCGATTAGCTTCACTTTTCTTCCAAGAACCGTCATCATATGTTGCAATTCCTTGCAAAACGTCGACTTCCCACTCCCTGGTGGACCAAGCACGCCGTACACGAAATAAGTCATTTGAAAGAGCGAATTATTAGTTCACACTCTGCAAAGTCGTACGGACTTCTTGACAAAGAGTTGAAAGAGTAGTTTTTGAAGTATCCTTGAGGGCTAAGCTGAGAAGAATTGTTTGATCAGTCTCTTTACTCAAACTTTCTGCAAGAACTCTAGCTGCCAATAAAATCTCTTGAGTTTCAACTCCAAAAAGTAGATTGAAATTAAAGCTTGTTGCAATATCGCCCCTTTGAACTGGATTTTCAGATTTGACCTCAATCAATGACCCTGGTTGACCCCTGCACTGGGAAACAGTGACGAGGAGAGTGTTGGTAAATTTCTGAACGAAGATGTCAGTCGTATGATCTCCGATGTTAAGGGTTCTCACCGCACTTTGTACGGGGAATTCAGTACCAGACTCAGGAGTACTCATAAGGAGACTGGAACTCAATCCTTGAGGTTGTTACGACGAATGTCACGATCTCAACTAATCTCAAAAAACAAAAAATTAAAATTAAATATTTCACGCACATGATATGCATTCATATAAGGTTAATCTCAAAGTGACAAAGTGAGACTGAGTGATCACCCAATACGTACGTATAATTTACTTACATTTGAATTGTTGAGTTTGAAGAAGTAATTTGCTATTGAGACAAAGGACTGTCAGTTTGATCTGACCACACTTGACCTGATCAAAGATGTCCACAGAAATTAATTTTTCTGTGAATGCTCTGACTCAGAATGTGCCGAATGTTTGCATTTGCAATTTCCCACAGGTGATTCATCCTATTTGAGCGCCTGCCTTATGTCCGCAAGGCTTACGGGGTCTACTGATACACACATAAAATTTTAAAAAATCAGTCTTTCTTTTCAGAACTCTGATCATTTTTATGCCGATATCAAATATACACCATAACACAATTACTCTTCGACTACTTCTACTCATGCTACTACTGGTAGGTGTTATCGAGTTAATTTATTTAAGAACGAATCTAGATTCGGATATAATTCTGGCTAGTAGAAAATTTGATACTTTAGGGTTAATTTTGTACCTCAATCCTCTGGGCCATTTCAATATTTGAGTCGAGTTAACTATCAAAATCAGGTTGAATTCTGAATGAAGGCCAAGAATTTTCTAAATAGACGTTTCATTAATTTTTGCCACGAAACATTTTAATGTCCAAAGATTTCATATGTGTAAAATAAGGTGAAGGTCCATTTTATTTTGCAGGCAAGTCATGTCTAACAGAAATTCTTTAAGATTTTAGCAAATTTTAGCATAGGAATACGCATAAACTCGTAAAATTATAAAATACAGTCAATTGTCATTAGTGTTGCGTAACGTGTGTTGATTTGTTCCAAAGCCCATCTAGACTCTTGTTCCCATGATTTTACGTGGGGCGGCACACATACAAAATCCATAGGAAATTTTGTGTCTACTATAGTCGACGTAGTCGTCGTACACTTTAAGACTTTTCGTTTCTTTTTGGAATTTCATCATTCAGTTCAGTGGAGTTCAAGTTCTTGTAGATTTAATGGAAGAACCGGAGCAAGACAAAATGACCATTTCGTAGGACTACACCCCCTGGATTTCTCCGTAAGTTTTTTTCTTCTTGGTTCAAAAATTTTATTTTGCCCAGTTTGCTATGACTCATGAATTCCCACCCATTTGTATTGTAATTCTAATTTTCTATAAATTCAAGGAATCGTGGAACATAATCATGAAATATGTTGATCAATTTGTGTAGAATTTCATTTGGGTTTTTGGTTTTTTAGCTGCACATCTTAAAATCTGGAGAGTGTAAATTCCAGGAGGCGTGAATAAGGAAAATGATGAATAATTATTTGGGAACTCCCATGTCCCCTGATACGGACTCTTCTTGGACGGATGATCTACCCATATGTACAGCTACAGGTGAGAAATTTATCCCAAGTTGGTTTATCAGTACAATTTTTTATTTATCAAATCATTTAATTTAATTTTCTTGTGTTATTTTAATTCATTAGGAGTTGGTTTCTCGCCTAATCAAATCTATCGAAGAGATGGCTACAGGAGTAATGAACATGAGCTCGAAGATCATAGTTTTCATTTTCACTTGGATGAAAACATTTCTTTGTATGGAGTATTTGATGGGCACAATGGGTCACAAGCAGCCAAATTCTCTGTTCAAAGAATGCCTGCAGAAATCCTCCTTGGACAATTATCAGAGCATACGACAGAAGAAGAAATTCGGGATGTTCTTCGCCAAGCCTTTTTGTCTGTTGAGAGGGAATTCTTTGCAGATATTATTGGACATCGTCTAGCTGAAAGAATTCTTCTAATGTCAGAAATCCCAGAAGGTTCAAGTCCTTATGAATCCCTCAAAGACTATCCAGTCATGCTTCAACAATTGGAATCAATTAATCGAGAAATTGCATCAGGAACAACTGCTGTCGTAGTTTTAATCTTTTATGGAAAATTATTTGTGGCAAATGCAGGGGACAGTCGAGCCTTGCTTTGTAGAACTGATGAAGATGGAGTTCTTCGTGTTGTCCAGCTCAGTGTAGACCACGACTTGAGAAATGAAGACGAATTACTTCGACTTCAGAATCTGAGGTTAGATCCATCCAAAGTCAAATATTCAGGGAGGATTGGGAATCAGACAAATACAAGATGTCTTGGGAATTACCTGGTCAAAGGAGCTTATAAGGAAGATGATCTCCTTGTCCATGCAACTGGGGAACCCGTGATTGCTGAACCTGAGATCCATGCTGGGGTTAGGTTAGATGATTCAACTCGGTTTCTAATTCTATTATCAGATGGGTTATATCGTGCTCTTGAAGAAGCCTCAGATCGTGAGCAAGTTAATATACATTTGGCACAAATGATTGTAGAGGAATTTAAGACTCAGTCCACCCTGACTGGAGTGGCTCAAGCTGTTATAGACAGAGTATCTCGGATGCATCATGATTTTTTTATGAATTCTGCTGCAACTAGCCTACCTCCTCGTGTGTGTAAGAGAGATGACATGACATTACTTGTTAGAAATTTTAATTTTCCCCTCCCTAACTCAATTTCAAGTCCAACGTCAAGTGACCGCATGCGATTCCCGAATTATTCCTCAACTAGTTCTACAGGGCAAAGTTATACGAATACCCCTACAAATGGAAACACTGCTCAGTCGACCCCAAGTCCAAGAATCATTTTGAATGATTTTGATTCAATGACGAATACAGGGACGACGAGCACAGAGAGCTCTGATATCCTCACTCAATCTAATCATAGACTTCCATTGGATGAAAATGGACGTATTGAGGCCTACGTTGATTTCACAGACTATTATAATAATTTAGCAGCCAATCCCGAACTCACGGATGATTTGTTTTTCTAATTCTTCATGGGCTGGGTCACAGATATTTTAAGAGGGTAGGATGTCCTAGGCCCATTTTATAATTAATCGTCCGAAAGGCTAGCCAGGTTCTAGTTCTTGTTCCTGGCCGAAATTATAGGGTATTTGATGTCGCAACATTTTCAGTTAGAGTTTACACTTCACAATTGTAGGCCCTCTTAAAATATTTAACCCCAGGGGGATGAGTGATACTACTAAATCAAAATCTTCGATGACGACGCGTCGTTTTCGTATCTAAGGCCTGGCGCATAGTGATAGTGAAAACATTGGCCCTAAATTCTGGGTTGTACATGACTAGTATTAAAATAATAACAAGTTCAGCTTAAAATTAAGAGAGTAAATTAACTTTAAACAAGACTTTAAAGAATAATTATATTCTTAGCAAATTATGCACATGAATATAAATTAGATGAAACTCTAATTTATTTTATTAAATCAAATCAAAACGATCCAAAGTGAGAGAGCGAGGATGCAATCCTTGCAGCAATAAGAAACTAGTAAGATATAACAATGCCTAAGCAAAAATTAAATTTTTAATACAAAACTGAATATCTGGATTTTCACATTCCATAATAACCAAAACAAATACTATTGCAATACAAAGGTCTACTTTTTTGAAAGTCAGATTTCAGTTTTAATTCAGTTCAAATCCTTTGGACATTATTGGCCTTAACGTCAGAATTTGTGTAGGTCTTCCATTTAATCAAGTCAAATTAAGAATCAAGTGCAAACGCAAAATGACTGAGCAAATCCGATAATTGTGATTTAAGTGAGGAATGTATGAGAAATAATTTTTTTTTGTATTTTATGTTGCACACTTGAATATTTTCCGTAACCTATTTATTTGTTTGACCTCCTCATTTTTACTTACTGATAAAATGATGATTCCCCGTTGGAAAATTTATGGGAATAGAAATCCTGGACGGGTGACTATTACTTGTGTCTTCATTGAGTCAACTGTGGTTTAATTTTTAATTATCTTAGTGGATTTAATTTGTTCAAAATGTATAATCTCTGGTTAAATTAATTGATCATTAATTTTGCCCTTGTTAAATGAAAATTAATTTCATATATAAGATTCGCGAATGAGAGGGAGCACTGTGATGAGAAGATAATTTAACACGTATTCGTATGACGAACGCAGTAATTAATTAATGAATAATTATAAAACAATTGAACGTATGAATAGTATATCCAATGTCGTTGTTGTTACTTAATTTTTAGATTTTGGTCAGTGTAATTATGATTTTAGTTATTAGTTTTAGTTTAATTGTGACAAAAGGCTTCTGTGACTTATGAGTATTGAACTGTACTGTGCATTTCATCAAGTTCAAATTAAAACCAACTATGCAATCACTTGTAAAATCAGAATTCCTGATATATCTGGGTTGGTAAAAAAATCGAATTAAATTATCATGATGGCTGTTGAATGGCCATCATGATTTTAATTTGAAATGTCTTTGTGCAGTTATTTCCGCTTGGGTGTAAAACCAGCAAGCAGCAGCAGCACCATTTTTATTTTACTGGCAAATGTAATCGCATAATTTTACGACTACGACCAACGAGTACATTTTATTCTGAATTAAGTCTTTAGCCTTAGCTTAAGTTCACCTGTAAGCCCAACTCAAATGCTCGGTCCTTGAATGGAAAAATATAATAATTTGAGTAACCTGTACAACCCTCCAGGATCGAGTTCCCAGAACAGAATTTGCAAACCCCGTTACGAATGAAATGGATGAATGAAAAATACGATCCCGTTTAGCTTTACAAAATCATACAATATTTCTGAACCCCTCCTTTCATTAATATTTGGGAATATTCGACTTCAGTTAAAGCTGATTTAATGACATGACAGGACAGTCAGCCGAATGCCTTAGAAGTAAGTTATTTTGAATATGAATAGAGCATGAGAATTACATTGCAAACAATAATGAACGTACTGTACATAGTTATAGTAGAGGTAGCAGTAGCAGCAATGGAACAATGATTGAGGCCGGAGACTAAATGGTGGAAATTATAATGAGATCTATGAATAATAATTTCAAGCTATGTCGTCGTCAAAAATGTTCCAGCAGCAGTTGGTATTTCAAGCCATATTAGGCTTCAAATTGTTTCAAAAAGTTACAGAAACACATGAAATTAATTTATTACTCATTATACCGTAGTATTCTCAGCGGTTCTAAAATCTAGACGGATTTAGCATGGAATGATATCCTGAGTCCTGACATCTTATTCCCTATAACATATTGCACCAAGAAAATGTTGAGATACTACTACTTTTCTAAAATTAATGCAAAAAATCTTTAAAAATAATATGATAGCAACTATATTACTTATTGCTTTCGTTTTAATTAAATTTAA
>WJEZ01000253.1:0-34784 GCA_009869925.1 Thalassaphorura encarpata
GAACAAATATATCGTTAACTGCATAAAATATCCCTCTGAATGGATATCCCGTCAGTCCGTTCTTTATTACCTGGATTTTTTAGTTCAATTTCGAGCCCAGCTCTTTGAACATATTTCATAAATTTTGAGAAGGAAGTGCAATTTTCCAGGACATCGAACACAGTCCCGACTGGAACGGGGAAGAGCGTGTCCCCAATAACATGAACAACACCGTTAGAAGCAATTGCATCCGGAACAGTGACCGTGACATGATTGATTGTTGGTTTCTATGAAATGAATAAATTCAGGACCGGATTTATGAGCGTGAAATTGAAAAATTGTCATTGTCATTTCCCACGCCCTTTGTTAGCTTAAACTTTTTACGCCTTCCTCGCAAAAGCAAAGAAAAGAAAAGAATGACTCATTAAACTTACACGATCCGCATACAAACGGACAGTTAGCGGGCGTCCGTGAAACAGCGTAGGGATCCTAAGTTCATTCTTCATGTCTTTGGACGTTAGTTTTCCAACTGTTATATGATAGACGAGCATTTGTGCCAACATTTCTGAATCTTGCAAAAGTTTTCTTTGTGCCCACTTGGGTAACCGGTCAATGGCATCATCCGTTGGGGCAAACACAGTATAAGGTCCTGAACCTTGGAGGGCTTCACCCAACTGTGTCTGTTGAATCAGCTGGAGAAATGTAGTAGCCCGAAGTTCCTTTAGTACATCGATGATTGTTGTTCTTCTAGGATGGTTAACTGATGCGGAAGCTGCATCCGTCATCTACAGAAATCACCGATACAGACGTTATGCCCAATATTTAAGTCACTGAGTCATATATTTTTCCTACTAATCATTTGTGAACTGAATATGCACCGCCTAAGCATTAAACTTGGGCTAGCCAACAATATATCTTAAACGGATAATGTATTTCGTAATTTTGGACTAAAATTAAGACCAAAATTCAGCAGTCTGCTTTCTCTAAAGACTGGAGTAGTTTCTAGTCTAGATTAAAGAAGGACAGACATTAAAATTCTAGTTTATGGCTAGACGTTAAGATTTGACGGAAAATCTCATCATGATTCTCAGGCCGATGCTTATTGAGGAAACTTTTTTCCAGTTTACAACATGGGATTTATTTTCTTCTGAGACTATTGTTGTTATTCGGATTAATTATCTAGAAATCATCTGATCGCATGTCCTTTCGGCTGTACTGAAATTTTCAAAGCCTTTTGTGTTTTGAAAATATTGATTTTTTGCTAGGTTAGTTTTTTTTCAACTTGTATGTTGGAGGACTAATGATGACAGCAAAAATTATGTCAGGGTACTTGCTACACTTTTAAGCGTTTCCTGCTGAAGTACCTATGTCAAGATTGGAAGACAAATTGTAACTAACCGAATCTTGTAACCTTTTCTTGGGTGAGAAAAGGTTTCCGAAATCCGAGAATAATTGAGCTGCGGTCAAGTTCAGTGTGAACAGCAGAGTCAGGGTCACGACACTGTAAACACTTCTCATGATTGTAGTTTTTTATTAATGAGTAATAAAATTAAGAGTAAGAATGAATTTTGTCTTAGTATTTAATTTCAGCAGAGCACACACAAAATCCTTTGCAGAAATCTGAACTGCAAGCTTAAGATCACAGCAAGTAAATTGTTCCGGCGTCTTGAGATGTTTCAGCGAAACTGGTGGAAGGTTTTCATTACAGAAGTTTTGTGTGCTCATGAGTGTGTTCACCTCAAGACTTTTTTTTACTGCATTTTCCATTGCATTGTTTGCAGTAAATACAGTTGTTCGTTGGAGTATATCAAATATCTCGCATCCTCTCATCACCAGTCTTGTTGGTGGTTAATACCACACTTTAATGGTGATGAAAAACATGAGGCATTAGATATGGCCTGGTGGCTTCGGGTCTTGTGGTGTACTTCACTCACCACCTTCAACTTCAGATGATTGCATTGCCATTGCCATTTTTCCTTGTCCTCGGACTGGGATTGCAATATTGCAACAATAGGAATTGTACATCTACGGAATTCATTCGCAATTGGCTGATAGGAATAAATACCCTGTCGCACCTCGCACCCAAGTCTTGTTGAACTCAAGATTATTTTTTTGCCTTGCCTTCGGTTGGCTCAAATGACAGTTCAATGCAAATGCTATTGAGCAGAAGTCAGCTGTGCGTGGATGTTGTTATATATTTATATTTTTTCTGGCTTTGTCTCCACGATTATTTAATATTTCACATAAATTCTACACAAAACCAACAAGTTTGTTTTCTGATATTTTAGACACTTCAAACTCGTTAATTATTACTCAATTAAGACCAATGAGCCAATTAATTATTTCTTAGTTTTTACATATCATTCTGTGTGTCATTAGGCACGGATTAATGCGTATGTACATACGCACTAAATCTCACCTAAACATCTCGAGAGCAACGAGTGAAAACTAGAAAAAGTCTTTACCGCATCTAAAACAGCAACTCTTGCATTTTGAAATCACATGGATCGTGAAACGACACAATGGTTGCGTCAGAAGAACAAATTACACTAGTTAAGTCATTAGCCGAGGTTCAGTTGTTTGGCCTTTGGGCCAACAGGCTGTCCGAACAGTACTCATAATTATCAACTACTGAACACAGCCTTCTCTCGAAATTCCTTGCCATTTATCAAAGCAAAGGATAGTTCAAACTTATCCTTCAATTCTCCGACTCCACGCTTTCTGACTTTTGACATTGGACCGTGCGAGAGATAAGGTTGCCTTCAGCTCTCAAGTTAAAAAGCTGAAGATTTTCGCTTGCTTTGCTTGTGCATAGCACAACAGGATTCTAAGCTTTACAAATTTTCTCGTAAAATCTTTGAATAGAAAATTGGGTTTTGTAATTGCAGAATCCTTGCCTACTTTCCTAATTACTCTCAACTCAAAGTGTTCGTACTTATTAAACTTGAAATGCAGCAGTCGAACGCTTATTTACTGAGTGTAGCTTATAATTTCACGCATCCACAAATCGGAAAAATTTTCCCAAGTCACCCAATGTGAATATCAATGATATCAATGGACGTTTCTTCTATGTATGATTTCATGATGATTTAATTTATCGGTGAGACTGTGAGACATTTTGAGACGCCAGAAAAGTGAGATAGGTTATTATTTGATTTTTGCATTTTATGCAGGACTGATATTTAGTAAATCCCACCTCAACATTTTTGTTTTACAGATTTAAGAAAATTTCTCTTCACAATGAAAAGAGAGTTATGAATGGGGCAATCTTTGTGCGTGCGTATAGCATTTAACGCTATCAACAAATATTCGCAGAAATGGAATGAACGTTTGAAATTTGCGTTCATTTCTCATAAAATCCAACCAAGACGGAAGGAATTGCACGCACGAAGTCCAAGTCGGAAATACACCCAAGCCCAGACTCAAAATCAGGTTCTGCACTGCACTGCAATGCGCCGTAAATGTCTTGAAGCAGAAAATTGTAATTTAGTGAAAATTCAAAGAAGCAGAAACGCTTAACCCGAACCCATTGTGTTGAATCATTCAAGTGTTTATAATGCAGTCCTTCAAGACTAGGTTTGATGTGATGTACAGAAACTGTCTTGTTGGGATTTATCAGGAGAAAACACTCTTTCCCTACTTACTTTAGAATTGGAAGCAACAGATTGATTTAAACATTTTACCCGAAGGCTAGGCTTGGCGACGGATTTTGCTTGGCGTGATGTTGTAAAACCCGAAATTCATTCTCTCTCTGCTCTGGCTTAAATTTTGCTTTCACAGAAATTGCCTCAAAATGCCACCGCGTTAACTAAGCTGGTGCCAGTTGACTTTTGGGTTCCCATTTCTTTGTTTCGCCAGTATGCGTCTTTATACATGGAATCCTTTTCTATTTTAACCGTTGCTGTGTTCTTCAGCGTTCTAAGTGACAACTTGTTGCTCACAATTGTTGGTTCGTTGCATATTCTATATACCTTCATTTTATAGTCGATCAATTCTAATTTAATTTTCAAAAACTACTAAATTATTTCTAAAATTAAATATAAAATATTGAACCAGAAATGTACATCAGGCTTTTCTTCTATTTTTGTTATACAGTCCCAATCCTTCCAGAGTTGCTGCGAGAAAAGGTTGCTTTTCTCAAAGACGACGTTCCAGCTTTGTCATCTGAAAATGCAAAGCTCGAGAACGGAAGCGGTAAGGCGTTCCGGATGCCAATGGTGACAACAAAGACTCTTGAACTCAATAGTAGCAATTCAGCCTACGGAGCCGATAAATCATATGACAAATGTCTCAAAGAACTTTTTCATCTACAAATGTTGGACGAGGACTCCAAATTAGGGATATTGTTATCAACAAAGGTAAAAATTTAAATACAACCTGTCCCTTTGATCCAAATGTAAAAAAGGTTCAGTATTTTCGATAAATATTTTATAAATTCTGGGTTAGGCGCTTATGCAACTAATTTGCAACCCTTTCGTTGGAACTCTCGTATTGAAAGTCGGCTACAAACTTCCACTCTGTATTGGCAACTTTATCCTCTGCCTTTGCTCCCTCGGTTTGTAATGTTTCGTTTTTGCTTAAATCCAATCTGGGAAAAGGATTGAAAAAATTGTACATTGATTTGAACCACTTTTAGCATTTGGATTTGCAGACTCGTATATTCTTTTCTTAATTGCCCGAACGTGTCATGGATTGGCTTCATCTTTGGTTGCAATTTCTGGTATGGCCCTTGTGGCAGAACTTTATCAAAGGGATGAAGAACGAACCAGTGTTTTGGGAAAAGTCATGGGGGCTGCTGCGTTAGGTGTTTTAATCGGATATCCGTTTGGCGGATTTTCCTACGCGTTTATTGGACGGAGTACTCCGTTCATAATCATTTCTAGTTTGGCACTCATTAATACTGGTAAATATGCGGTTCCGAATTTCATTCAAAACAAAATGTTTTAATACATTTCTTTCTATGCAATTTAAGGTTTCTTTGCATCGAAACTCAGTTTTCAATCCTCAACAGCCGGATATGAACCAATCAGAGAAGCTGAAACTGGACACATCATTCTGAAAACTGGAAATTGTTGTACTCTATTACAAGATAAATCTATTCTGGTTATCTTCCTAGCGATTTGGTTCTCCACTATGGCTATGGCAGTTTTAGAACCAACACTACCTGTTTGGCTTATAGAGAATATTGACCCACCGGTAAAATATCGCTCAAAGCATTACGCAGGCTGTGAAGCCTAAGTTAATGAAAGCATTTGTTCTACCAGAAATGGCAGCTTGGCCTAGTTTTTGTTCCTGACAGTTTGGGATATTTTATTGGGACAAGTTTTTTCGGGCGATTTGCTCTGCGAATTGGAAGATGGAAAACATCAATGATATCTATGGGTGCAATTGGTCTTGCTTGTTTCATAGTAAGTGTTTTAGTGAGGTGGACTGATGATTAGATGTTTAACTGGGCGAAAATTTTCTAATTTCTCTTGCCCAAATTTCAGCTTCCGATGAGTCGAAAGGTGTGGCAACTCACTTTGCCCCATTTTACACTTGGATTGGGTCTCGGAATCGTTGATGCGTCGCTGATGCCGCTGTTAGCTCGAATCACAGATGAAAAACACCACGTGGGTTACGGAACGGTTTATGCTCTTGCCCAAACGTCAGTGGCTCTCGCATATTCTCTGGGTAATTTAGAAATATGAAAAATCTAAAACTTGGACTACTGTTTGATATCGTGAATATTTCTGTTAGGTCCATTGATCGGTGGTCAACTTGCGGGACTAATTGGATTTCCAGACTTGATCAGATCCGTTGGATTTTTGAATCTTCTATTTAGCCCTTTCAATCTCATTCTAATAGCATCAGAAGATGAAAACAAATTTACATCGGAAGTTGAAAATCCAGAGGGTGGGAGTACGACTTCCTGTGAAAGTTTGGCTGAATGTGACCACCAGGACCAGGGACGTAGAATTGGATCTCGAGTTCAATTCCAACTGCATAATCTTACATATAAGCTGAGTGTACAGCCCAAAATTAAATCTTATAAGAAGCTGTATAATGAATTTGACTCTGACTAATTATCTAGACTAATCAGTAGTATTTGTGTAATTAGAACATTTGTTCTCTTCGATAGTAAACATGAATTGATCATCTTAAAAGTGAAAATTCTGCTTGTATATGCTTTACACTTTATTCAGGCAGCTGTGAAATATTTGGACCAGAACAAGAACAACTGCAACTGAAAATATGGATTGGTTAAGAAATGCATATGTTGTGAAGGGAACATCCGATTGTTCGATTGATCAATAGGAAGGAAGTCTATGCATATCAGTACAGATATAATTGATTTATGAGTGCGGGACTCGGATATTCGGACCTCTCGAATGGACTGTGCTGTCCATTCCATCACATATATATACTTTCGTACTCTCAAAATAGGCGTAATTGAAGGTCCAAATACCAGTAACACAGATATCATTAGATAGATAGGCTTTTGCACTAGATTCATATTCTTAAGTCAAAATGGCGGGGACCATGAGCTACCAGCAGCTGAAGTCAGCTTCTACTGCAAAAGATTTGGTAAACTTAAAATTCTTTCAAATTATTTTCTTATCTAAAAAAGGAGTTCTATTAAAGAACCGAGAACAGCCAGAGACGTATATAGGCCTAAACGTTAAGTATTTTATCCATTCTTTCTTCACAGGATGAAAAGCGAAGTGAGAACCGGGAGAAAGCAAATGCTTCTTTTTGCATTTCAATTGCTCATTGACAAAGGGTATGTTTGTCTGAGATTCAAGTCAGAATAAAATTTTGAATCTTGACTTTTGTATTGGTTATCTACAGTTATTTGGACACGGCAACATGCCTCACATCAGAGTGCTCCTTTAATTTAGAACAATTTGCAATCTGTGAGAATATAGACTTACGCTCAGTTTTTGTTGAATTTGAATCCTACTACCATTTGCGATATCAACGCTACCCACAATATTTCAAGTAATTTAAATTAAAACCGTGCCTTCAGTCTCGTTTGACTACAATTTAAAATTTTAAACTTTTAGAAAAGCAGCTTTAAGCACTTCAGAAGCATTAATGTCCAAAATGAAAGCTCAACATAGAAAAGGCTCAGCAAAAGATTCTTCTGCTGGACGAGGAAGAGGAAAAATGCCCAAACAAAAATGTTCGGAAGCTGATGATATGGACCAAGACTTGAGCTTGAGTGGAAAATCACTTGCCGATATGGGGTCATTTGATCCATGCGAGCGAAAATTAGTCAAACCTATTTCTGGATTGGATTTTCCAACGGAAGACGGTCGAATGTTTGCAGAAATCATTCAGAGGGTGAGCAATGAGAATTTCTGCAATTATTTTTAATAATATAATTTATATATGGTACCTGACATTCCTAGGAAATAGTGATAAATAATTTGAACACAAAATGGGATGACGTGATTGGTCTTTGTAACGCTAAAATGATTTTACAAGAAAGTTTACTGTGGGCGAAAGAGTTTACCGAATTTTTTGGAGATGGGCTTTGTCCGTGGAATGGGCTTCTGTTGTATGGACCACCTGGTGTAGGTGAGGACAAAGAAAACACAATTAAAAAATCTTTTGTTACTCAATTGGAGACAAATTCAATCGCATTCACTAATATTTAGGAAAAACTTTACTGGCAAAAGCAGTTGCTTCAGAATGTGGGACAACATTTTTTAATATTTCTTCTGCATCCATTGTAAGTAAATGGAGAGGTGATTCTGAAAAAATTGTAAAGGTTAGGCCAAAAAAATATTCATTCTAAAAGTCCTTGGCCAAATAATTTTGAAATCTTAAAAATTCTTCAGACCCTTTTTGATTTGGCTCGATTTCACGCCCCTTCCACTATTTTCTTTGATGAATTTGACGCACTTGGCTCAAACCGAGATTCGCCTACTGAAGGAGATGCATCCAGGCGTCTCAAAAGCGAAATTCTCCAACAAATGGACGGTCTCTTAGCAAGTTTGACCCAAAATCACTTGCCTGTATTTATTTTAGCCGCGACAAATCTGCCATGGTTAATTTTAGAGATAATAGAAGAGTTGTATGTTTAAGATATAGAAATAGTTATATTTTATAATTTCAGGGAATTAGATCCAGCAATTCTTCGTCGATTAGAAAAACGAGTTTATATTCCTCTTCCATCGGCTGATGAAAGGCGAGGAATTTTGAAGTCACATTTTGAGAAAACTGCACAAGGAATTTTTGCAAACAGTAAAGGACGAAATACAATGAACGTTGATGCAGATTTTGATACTCTGGCCATGGTGAGTTTTATATATATGTAGATTCTGAAAACTAAACTCTAAATCTTAACTAAACTAAATCTTGGATTTAATTAAAATCATTAGGCTACTGAAGGCTACTCTGGTTCGGATTTGAGTCAAATTGTAAAAGAATCAATTATTCGGAAGTTTCGAGAAAATGTTGCAGTGGTCAATGTTAAGAAAATCCGTAAGTGAAAAATTATCTTACTTGCGAAGCGATTGTTACAATTTTATGATTTTGACAGGCAATTTGACTGTTTTCACGGAGGACGTCTTGGATGTAATTCGATCCATTGGGCCAACAGTAAAAATAAGCCTGAATAAAAAATTCAAGGAATGGAATATGGACAATTGTTCCTTATAGTAAATTTCCTATATTGAAGAAAAAATATTCTGCACTCATAAGTTTTGGCTAATAAGTACAAACTACAATTTGGGGCATTAAATAATTTATTGAGCTTAATAATTTTTTTATGGAACATCTTACATCGAAGGTGTAAATTCAGGGCAACATAGGTTAGAATTTTAGTAATTATCCCCTAATCCCAAAGGCCAAATCGTACAAGGTATCTTTTTTAGTTGAATTGAGAACAGCAATCAAGTTTGACCTTAATCACAGAATTATGCTAGAACTAGAAGACAAATTGCTAAGAATTATTAACAATTCCGATATTCCACATATACATAAATAACATAGCTACACCTCGGTGTAAGTAGAACATGAATCATTATTATTTTTTCTAATATTCTTAGCTAGCACTTTTATTAGCACAAACGTGTTTTGACCGTCCCTTAAATGGCCTCGAAGATGAGTTGGGTTGAGGAAGAGTTTTTATACGTGAGACCGAAAGGCGACAATAATTCGACGAAATACCTTATTTCATTTGGTAAGGTTCAATTACAGTTAATCCTATTCGAATGTCCCTGCAAAGACTTCAACTGTGTTGTTTATATTTTCTAGTCATTGTTTTCCGTTCTAGGCTTTTTGCTATTATTTTGTTCAAATCTGGCGTTCCATATAGACACATGAAAAATATCTTCGACAGATATTGGGCCGATTATTTCTAGAATTTAGTGTTCAATCATGTACGCCTAATTTTAACTAACATCAGCAGCACCAGCTAAAGGCATCAGATTGAATCCAACGTGCGCTATTGCACTTAAGCACTATCGCGCATCTCTAAAATTATTGTAACATTAATTCAGGTTTTACCTAGTCCTACAGTCTTATAATTACAAATCAATACGTTGTGTCTCTAATATTTCAACTGTATGGCTTGGGAGAATTGATCATTACATTATTACATAACCGTATTAGCCAACACAACGGCATTTAAATTTCTAACAAGGTTAAGTAGTAGGCTTCATTTGGAAGATTAAATCGCAGCACTAGAATTTAATGTTTTTCTCATGCATACCCGGTTCGATTAAGCCAAATCTAGCCATTCATTTGTTGATAAAATTATTTTTGAATTATTAATTAAACTAGCAGTTAAATAACACTAACTTAATGTCTTTAAGAATTGGCAATCGTTGTTTAGACACAACAAGGATATTAGGTACGTTACGTAATTTGAAGATTATAAGGTGGTATTAACATTAATAAAATTGAGATAGTCTCCACTTTTTCTGAGTCTTAAAGTTGCCATCCATCAACTAGGCTTCTTGACTTCCGAAATTTCAACTCATCAGAGAGAATTGAAGTAAAAGTGTGAAGCTAAGTTGATAAGAAGTGAACGAGGAGAATAAATTTTTATAAGTTTGGAATATTTAACTACGTCTATAGCAGAGTTTGGAAGTTTAAGAAATGGAAAGTGCATGCTCAAGGGAAGTAGAACTAGTAGCTAGTCGTGTAGGGTCTACACATTATAAAATGATATTTCTATTTGAGCTAATCGATCAAGGAAGGTTATTACTGGTAGTTTCTAGGAACACTCAAACTCTGAGGAAGAGCTTTACTGCTTCGATTAAAAGTATTCAAGGAGGTTTTCCAGTTTTTCTAAATCGATTTGGGTCAACATTCTCCTTCGCTTGGCTAGGGGTGTACTCAAATTATTGCCGATCATAATTTCAAATTCGTTTTAGCATGCCTAGGATAAGATCTCTTTCGTTTAAACATCTAATCCTTCGAAATGAATTCGTTGTTCTAAGTTCTAGCAAGTTTAGTTTACTTTAAAATTGACAACTAATCCTACCTGTAAATCCCACCCGCGCATTTACCTTGACACCAAAATAGATTTAACATTGGACTAAAAAGAAAACGAAGTCTTTCTGGGTTCAACCTAAAGAATTAATGAATCACCTTGGCGAGTAAAAATGAATGAATGGTAAAAAGGACTCGATGCAAATCTCGGCACTCCATTGTCTCCGCGGGATAATTACCATGAAATTTAAGGGTAAGACGAGTACGGGAATCGTCCGAAGAACCCTTAAGGGAGGCAAAAAGACGACTCCAGAGCGGAGCAGAAGGCTTCGAGGATGAGCGATACAAATTGAAAGCTGAGGCAGGAAAGTCTAGTTCAAGCTGACAAGGTTTCCCACCCCACCAAACTGTGAATGAGCATTTCTGACAAAATAAATTTTAGAATTTTAGACATGAATCTAGTGTAATTTACCAAAATTTGAACATCGTATACCTTGAGAGATTTAACTGCTGTAGTAATTGCTTTGTTCCAAGCAGCTTCGATTTTGATGAGCTCTTGACGAGTCTCTGTATTGAGGTAAAGAGTGATTGGTGCGACTCTAGCACCTTTGGCTGGAAAATTCTCATTTTCGATTGCAATTTGTAAATTGAAGCAATGCTGACGCTCGTCAAGGAACTCATCTGCTGAAGATAGGACTCTCAGCAATGTTGTGATCAAGGGATGCACTTGACCGCCATCCCAGTCTCCACCGACCCCCTGAACATATTTTATTGTGTGAATAAATAAAATCAAAATCACATGGATTAATTCTTACTGGAGGATAACTCATGTAATAAATGCTGAGACCACGGATTGCCAGGATTTTTGGTTTCCAACAAATCCATGTCTCATCTCGTCCATCATCAGATTTATCAGTTTCAGTGTGTCCTTCCCAAACCCATCCGACATAAAATATTTCGTTCTGTGTTTCTTGACTCCAGAGTTTTATCTGTTCAAAACCATTGGGTTTTCAAAAAGTCGACACGATATGACATTTTTGGCTTACCTGAACATTATTGAGCCCTAGTATTGTGTCGTTAATGTATTTAATCCAATAAGTTAAAACATAAGTATTTCCACAATGAATTATCCCACTCGTAACATTGTTCGTTGCATCGCGAACTTCAAAAGAATTATAACGTAACCTATCAGTCCCATCAATGTATCTTGTGATTAGTCCAAATAATAATGGAATCGTCTTTTCATTTTCCCATTGCTCGTTTCTGCTTATTGCTCCATCTTCACATGCATCCCACTGGTTTATATTCGATTCTAATAAACCTGTACATCATATCACCATTATCCATTGCGTGATAACAATTACAAAATATGACAGTCAGAACTTACTTTGTTGAGTGGGTGAAAGATAGGGTTTTGCATTTGAGAAATATTTCAATTTGAGAGTAACAGTTGGTCCGGCTGAACTCAGGAAATTGACTGCCGAGTCATGATCCATTTTCTTGATTTTAACTCCATTAACTGTGTAATCAATACGTTAGCAATAAAATTACACAACCTTAGGCAAGCATAGAAAGTCTAATAAAATTATCAAAGGGAATTAAAATATGGTCCAATGATTTGAGATGCTCGAACAGAGAACTATTTGGATTTGGATTGACTAGACTTCGGGTCGTCATAATAAAAATCTCTGAGATTATAAGAAAAATGTCAAAAAAGAGACTAACTTGAGAGAATGGCATCCCCAATGTAGACTTGTTTACAAAGTGCAGCCGGTGTTCCGGAAAGGAGTCTGGAGATAATTAGCGGGAGTCCATGTTCAGCTCCACCTCTAACACTGATTCCCAGAACGCCCTCAATTCTTGTAAGCGTTACTTCCCTTTTCTGTATTAAAAATTAAAACTACAGAAGAACTCAACGCTAAAAAAACTTCAGACCACTGAATTATAAAAACTGAGAAAGTTGAACATTTGTTTTCTCCTGGATCAATACTAAAAACCACATTAAATGGAAGGTTGTTCATTTACATTGTATTCCGGTGGAGGAGATGTGGTGGCTGTTGTATCCGTATCATTGAATGAATCAAAACTTCCGTCACCGGATAACCCTCGATCAGAGACAGAACCATGTGTAGGTCTCGTACTGTCCCCATCGTCATTGCAATTGCTCACAACTGGGGCAACATTTTTTTGAATGACTAAATGCGTTGAGGTCAGAATCAAACGACGAGGAACAGGTCTTCCCTTTCCATTTGAAATCTCGACCAGTGAAGTGCATATTGCTTGATACTCCTTTGAGAAAGAAAATTTTATTCAAAATTTGCTTTGGAAAAAATTCGTGTTAATGAATCAAATAATTTTCTTACCCCATGCTCATTAATAGGAATAAAATTATTTGTATTGCAACTCATTTTCTTTGGATTAAGAATTAAAGTATTACTAATTTGAAGAAGGAAGTAATTTACTTGGAGAAAGTAATCAAATCACAGTTTTATAATCACGACAGCACCATTAGTTGTAGTCCTAAGTCTTTTTAATGTTTGGGAATCCCAGGAATGTGTTTCGGAGAGGTCGAAGCATTCGCTTGTCTATTCCATCCAAAGGAAGAAAAGTTAATGAGCTATTTTTATACTAGACAAATCAAATATTCTCTTTTTATGCTGTACAAGTAGAGTTATATTATTTCGAGTCGTAGAATAGAGAAGTGCAAGGCCATACTAAAACCTTTCTTTTAGGAAGAAAGTAATCGATATTTGTAATATAGATTTTATCCTAGCACGCGCATTGCACGCTTAAAATCTAAAAGTGCTCGCCGTTCCATGCTTTGCTTTGCTTTCTCTACTTTCACTCTATTCTTTTCTGAACATTTTTATAAGTGATCTAATCCTTTCGTTTCGTGTGCTCCGTTCTTTTCTTTTCCTATTAAACTAAATGGAACAAAAATCGAATACAGAAATTACCATAGTCTTCCTAGAATCTGAAATCTCAATTTCCTGTCTTGGATAAGCGGAATTACGGATTTTTTATTGTGTCGTATTGATTTATGATAAATTCTTTGTAACTCTCGGACCTCACGTCACAGTCTTACGGTACTCGCCGGTGCGGCATTAGAAATGCAACAAGAGACTAAGGATGTCAATTTTTTATCTTGACAGTAGGGCTGAATTTATTTCATTAACGAGCCATCTAAACCTATAAAATTGCCGTTTCCTATCTAACTAGACATTTGAGTGAGAATCTAAGAACTTTAATTTAGCACATAACTCCTAGAAAGGAATGAAAATACATGTCATTTCGTTCGCAGTATCAATTAATAATTGATAATTATTCTTGTCATATGGATGGCTTCACATACAAAACCACGAGTGCGAGTACAGGCAGACCTTACATTGCAATAAAGGTTCAGAAAACTATGAGAAAAAACATGTGACGCATAGTGACTGTCATTGGAATTCTTGAATAAAAATAACCTAGTTTTACAGGTTGTATTGATTTGCTGTAGGAAGTGGGATAATGTCCCAGTTAAGGAAAAGTTAGCAATCTAATTTAGCCATGAGAATGAATAGGGTGGAGCAGAATTTTTAATTTTGCTCATACACTATATAACAATAATAGAGTCAACCTTCACGGCAGGTTGTTACGTAATCATGATAAGTTAACTACACAATTCGTTGGGCAATCATTGTTATATGCAAGGTTAACAAAATGGGGATTGATTATAAACCACCAGATTTTATTCCGAATTTAATCTTACTTTTTAATGGGAAAAGAAAATCTGGAAAAGACTACTTTGTTGAACTCCTTCATAAGAGGTAATTGAAAGAGACATAATACAAATTGTAAATAAAATTTAATTAATCTAATAAATTTGTCTAGATTGAAGGAACAAAATATTGAGCCTGGGGTTTTACGGATAGCAGAACCAATAAAATATTATTGGGCTCAGAAACATTCCCTTGATTTTGAACAACTGATGAGTTCTAGTGGATATAAAGAGCTGCACCGATTTAAAAATGGTTGAATGGAGCTCAGCAGATCGTAAAGTGAATTATGGAAGATTTTGTTTTGAGGCAATAAGTATGGCAAATGGTAATCTATTGCCAAAATATTTTTTTTAGCTAACGAATTTAACATTAATTCCATTTTCCGTACTTGCAGCAGTGGGTAAAGCGCTTTGGATTGTTGTAGACCTGCGAGATTCTAAAGATTATAAATGGTTCTTGGAATTTTATCCTGATCGTTTGAAAATGATCAAAGTAATTGCAAATGAAGATGTAAGAAAGTCCAGGGGATTTGTGTACACAGTTGGAATTGATGACGGAGACTCAGAAGTTGATCTGGATCACTTTCAGGATTGGGATTTAATTGTTACTAACAATGGAGCTGAAAGTGATAAATTAGAATTGGCACTAGACACTATAATGCAGTGGATCAAGGCAGCTCTTTGATGCAACATCATATAATAAAAGGTTTGCAATTAATCTGACCATTAGTAGTATAGGGTACTTAAAAACCTTATGTGATGAAATATTGTGATATAAGGCGAACTCCGCAATTCACGTTTCGAGTAGAAAAATCTGAAAATTTTTATGCGTAATTGTTTTAAACGTACAAATTATTGTACAGAAGTGTAACTCGAAATAAAAATACCGTCCAATATTTGGAAGTGCTCGTCTAATCCTATCAAATATTATTATTCTTGAAATTTATTAAACCGGATTGATTTAATTCAACACTTCCATTGGCTTTTAACTTGGTCACATACAACGATACAACCATACTCTTTTAGCATGCTACTTCACATTATTCATTTGACTTGCAAGATTATTATTACGTGGGTTTTCCGCAAATACTAATCCAGAAAGCATTGCAAGGTGAATTTTGATTTAGTTGTGAGATTATCAGATATCCTTGAGAATTTTCCTCCTTTTATGCGTAAGATCAAAATGTACCTTTAGCTTCAGGAACTAAAGAGTTGAAGAAATAGTAGTAAAAGTCAAGGGAAAAAAACATGTGACGTAGGCTTAACTCATTATGGGAAATAATGCCGGTTTTTTAGATGTTCTCATATTACAAGAAATCTCATTGTCGACGTAGTCTTGGTTTAAGTTTAGTTCAGGAGCGACTGCTAAGTGAACTTGGATTTGCGAAAAAGATAGAATTCTAGACAAGAAAAAATTTGTAACATTTAACAAGACAGCCAAAAACTAATTTTTGATATGGCAGAGGGAACAGGAACTGATCACAAACCACCGGAATTTAAGCCAAATTTGATTCTTCTGTTCAATGGCAAAAGAAAGTCGGGGAAAGATTATTTTGTAGAACTTTTACAGAAAAGGTAAATTTAAAAGGTAAACTAAACTATTCATTGATGGGCATTGTTAACCTGAAACATTCTAATGTAATTGACAGACTCGCAGAGGAAAACATTGACGTTGGAGTTCTAAGAATATCCGAACCTATTAAGCATTTTTGGGCACAAAAAAATAGTTTAGATTTTGGCAAATTGATGGGGGCAAGCGAATACAAGGAACAATACCGTTTGGAAATGATAAAATGGAGTATGGATTTTCGAGCAAAAAATTATGGATGCTTTTGCGTCGAGGCAATCAAAATGGGAAATGGTACGTGCACAAATACATGCAAATCTTGTCTCTACAACTCCAAAATAATATTCGAATTTATATTTAGGTATTGGAAAACCGCTTTGGATTTGTGTAGATGTCCGACATGGCAGAGACTATTCAGTGGTTCCAAGAATATTATTCTGACTGTCTAAAAAGAGTTAAAGTTGTAGCGAATGAAGATGTCCGAAAATCCAGGGGTTGGGTTTTCACTGAAGGAGTGGACGATGGACCATCTGAATGTGACTTGGATCATATTCAAGAATGGGATTTAACAGTGACCAATAATGGAACAGAAAATTTGGACTCAGCTGTAAATACTATAATGGAATGGGTCCATTCAGCAATATCCAAAAAATAACTAAAATCTTGTCCTATTAAATTTACGTCAATTCATGAGTTGATATCTCATCATTCATTTGTACAGTAATGTAGAAACTCAATTTTCAATTTTTTCTCTGTACCCAGAAATTATATTTTCGACTAATAAATTTCGCTATTTCGCATTAACCATACTTCGCAAAGTACTCTTGTGGCGAACACACGAAATTATCAAGTGTTGAAAATTGGGTCCGGTCGGGGTTCACACCATAAAACATGAGGATCTTCCAATTGAATCTGAAAACACAAATTATTAGTATATTTTCATTCCAACTATGATTTCCTATGACTCTTTCGTAATCAAGCACATTGAATTGAGATTGAATTCCAACAGTACTAATGAATGATAACTAGAAACGTTTTCCTATCAAGATTAAAAAACTGGTAGACGAATCTTTCTTGAGAAAGCCAGAAATAGCAACCTCAGGAGTTTATAGTTCAAAGTTTCTAATCTATACTGCATTAAAATTTAATAATCTTGTCGTTGGGGTTGCCCTTGATCGAAAGGTGAGAAATTGAGATGATTAGAGGTGAGATCCAGAAAATGGTACGAATACATGAAGTGCGCTCCTGTGGTGGGTCCTTTCCTCACAGCAGCAGCCCAGCAACAAGAGGCAGAGGCAAGGAAAAGCTACAAAAATTCTGAATTCAACTCAACGGACGGAAACTCGGACGGACCGAAGCCAGGGAGATCCACACTTCTACAGTACAGCAGCAAAATGCAATAACCCTTAAGCCAAAGCCAAAGCCATTTGAAAAAAATAGGAAAGAGCATGGGACAAGTAACCTGAGTGCGGGTATCCCTATCCTATAACACATAGTGAATAGAAATTCTAGCTTCTTTACTTTTTGGCGGACCTTGTTCTGGTTCTGAGTTCCCTCCTTCGCTTCATATTACAAAAACACAGAGATAGGACAGTCATCACAGTTTACTCACATTTTTATTACAAGGACAAGGACTGGACGGACAACGGCATCCTTTTTTAACCTTCTTCGGAGGTCAGGTAACACTTTTTTTTAATTCATGTAATTAATTAATCATGCCAATTCAATTTCTGTCTGAATGCGGATCGGTCAAGTGGATTCCTATGCGAGTTTTTGTGATTGTATTGTTGAAAGGCGCGCGGAGTCCTAAACACAATGCAAATGCACACAAAAAAATAGTTGAAGGTTGTTAAACTGGATTTTGTTTTTACCATCCGTCCGATCCATTCACCACCTGAATTTATTAATAAGTCTTATTCGTGTTTTAAAATAACGCGTCGTGTGTAACATAAGCAAAAGTTGTAATTAAATGTAAGATCCATTATTTGTTGGATAGGTAAGATGCTTAAATACTGTAACCTTACTTGCAATACAAACTTAAACTTGACTCAGCTATCCAAGTCGTTGCGGTTGCGGTGTCCATAAGAATATTTGACTTCATTTCATGACCATGAATGCACTTGCTTGAAAATCTGAATATGTTCGGTTTCGAATTAAATAATAAATTGACACCTTGACCTTCATGAATTATATCAGTTCCGGTCAACTATGATGTCACATATAATAATTTAACCATTTTGATTATTATAACGTAAAGAGTGCTCCCGTTTGGCGGGAATATGATGGAGAATGGACTTCAGGAGCCGCGTGACAACCCAAAGGCCCTTCTCCTTCCTGGCACCCTTCCGATTCCAGTACATACCATCATTCGTACAGATGAAGACTCAGACTCTGAGGAAAACTTACCATCCACAATTGATATGGATGCGCTCAAGGTATGTCCTGTCATTAATTTTACAATTAAAGACTAATGTTCTCCTAAACGGTTTTACAATGTGGATAATTATAATTCAGGGGCCTGGACCCGCGGAGTCTACTTTCCAAAGTGTCATCAGTTGGAGAACTCCTAGTGTGAAAAAGCCACATGAGCTACCAAAGAAGGATTTGGCCTCGAAGAATGGGTTGGATACTAGATCTGCCCTCCACTCTGAATCTACAAGATCTGTTATTTCAAACGCTTCAAGTTCTCCATCTGATGTAAGCCAAGGGCTAAAAGTTATTAAGTCGTTCTGTTCTGTTGTGGTTTAAAAAAATTGAATTTAGATAGCTAAAATCGGACTGTTTTTATTGCAGAACTCAGATTCAGAAAGTGGTGATAGTGACTCCTCTAGCAACTCAGAGGGCTCAACTGCAGATAGTTCTGATTCATCTGAGTCGTCCGATTCAGAGTCTGTTGATTCCGAACCTCACCAGGTCCAAGCCAATGCGCCCAAAACAAATCCTATAGAAACTATGCCGTATTTTTCAGACCCGGTGCTCTTCAATGCTATGAAAAATAGTGATTTAACAATATTTCCAATTAATTCACCAGTTAACAATACCATACCGAGCAGTAGTACCAGTACCTTAAAACCTCAACCTCAAACTCAACCCCATGCTTCTGCTCAGCTGGGTTGGACAAGTACGAGCGGTAATGTTGTTATAACGCCTAATTCTGGGGTAATCGCAACAGGGGCTTCTTCTAGTACTGCACAGAGATTTCAGAATACGTCCACACCAAAACCTCATCACAAAACACGAAAGCTAGAGGAGACAGAACAGAAACAAGCGGAGACAAAGTTGGATGACAAAAGCGCTGAAGACAAAGTGAGGCAGCCAGAACTTTCACCACAATCACCGACACTAGCGAAGGTATCAAAAAATAAACTATCTGTCCTACTTCCTCGTGCGAGGTTCATCGTCAAGGCCAAGAATGCCAAGTCCTCTTCGAAAGTTGTTTCTAAAGGTAGCAATAAAAACGGTTTACTCCCTTCCTTTGAAATCACAAATGCAGCGAGCGATTCGGATGAGAAACTTTCGAAACAGAAATATAATTCAACGTCTAAGACAGAGGCAAACAAGGTATCGAGAGCACCTACAAATTCAAACCCAATGACATCGACCACTTCCATGACTCCAAGGCAGCGCTATTCTCGTGGGGCCAAAAAACACCCTACGCCTGTACAAACTCCTCCGGTTATAAACTCAACAGCAAATACGAACGGTTCAATTCAGCCAATCGAATCGAGTGGACGACCGACAATACCATTGGCATCGTCAGCCGCACCAGTCTTGCCATCGCCGTTGCCTTCCTTACGAACCAAGGGTGCCAAGAAGTACATTCCAGACGAGGAACAATTACAACGTCATGAACATAAATCTAAAAGTCTAGTCAGAAAAAATTGCCCTGATGATTCTCACAGTTTTAAACAGTCGAGATCAAATAAGACAAATTCTAAGACTAAGAAAAGTAAAAAGCACAAGTCCAAGTCACGACGCCAGAGTGGGAGCAGAGAAAATGTTCGTCGTTCAAGAAATCGTGTGGAAGACAAAGCAGTGAAAGAATTATGCGAAAAATTTAAATTTCAATGCCAAATCAAAGGGCGTGGGACACCGACAAATCGTCGAAGCGAGAAAAATAGAGCTACCGATAAGAAAGGACCATTTGCTTTCTCAACAAGTGCAACTCGTGGTGCTGCTGGAAGTAGGGTAGAAACAATGAAAGAATTCCTGGCAGGAATAGGGTTTCCTATGTTGGTATCTGGAGGAGCAGGACCAGCAATTGGAAAAAATCAAAATCAAGTTTCCAAGCTTACAAATGGGCATGCACATGGGTCTTCATCAGGAAGGAAAAGAAGAGCTCCAGGTTGTGACAGTCCAGGAAAGAGTAGTTTAAACTCTGTGATAGATATTGAAAACCCCTCACTTTTCGAGAATCCTAAGCTGCAAAGATTGCCTATCAAGAAACGACATATTCAAGCCAGTAAGAGTTCTACCGACCTAACGCAAATAGATGCATCGACTCCAGCTGAATCTTCTGGGCCAGCAGGGGTTTCTCTGTTTGGTACGGTTTCCTTCGAAGTGTTAACATTTCACACTGTCCCGGTTTCGAAAAATGCTCCAATCTTTGGTCAGCTCAAACGAGGGAGACCAGTTGATTCGACACCACAGGATTTTTCTGAGTTGTGTAAAAAGAAGCGTCACAAGAGCTCTACTTCAAAAAGTCCCCAAAAGCCTACCATTCCAAAGGTCATTTCTCCAAAGGCTACCACTACCACTCCTAAGCCAACACCTCAACCTCCAACTCCAAAGGTTGTCACCACAACTCCAAAGGCCACCACAACTCCTAAGGTCACTACAACTCCTAAGGTCACTACAACTCCTAAGGTCACTCCCGTCCCAAAGGTCACACCAACTCCGAAGGCTATCCCAACCCCTTCTACCTCTGCTGTTGCTACTAATGGTCCAACCTCAAAGGAAACTAATTTTACTTCTTCGCTCACTGAAAGGGTTAAAATAAGGAAAAGAGTTTCAGTGGATGGGAATCAACAGTTGGACAAGACTGTGCTTGAATCTTTGGAACTGCTTGGAGTTTCACCAGCCCTGCTCAATGTCCCGGACCCACCCATCATTCTTCCGGTCAAGACAAATTATCTGAGAGCAGGATTAATGTCCAATTACTACAAATATGAAATAGAAGGTGAAGGTGAATCTGATGTGGAGGAATTATCAACAGAAGGAGACGAACCGCAAAGAAAAATTCCTGGTGGACTTTTGCCTCAACCTGCCTACGCTAAAGCGTGGGTCACGGAGCGGAATATAGATTTTACCCTGCCCTATGACATTTGGTGTTTGGGAGTGTTGCGAGCGAGGGACAGCTATGAGGATTGGAAGCAGGAGCAGGATGCTCTAAAGGCTCAAGAAAAAGCTCAGCGTAAATTAGCAACTCGGAGAAAATCTGATTCTGCCGTAGGTAGACCCCGCAAAGTTCCTATGCCAGAGGTCATACCTGAATCTTGGAGCTTTAGGAAAATTAGATCAAGTAAGAAGCTGCTGATATATTGCCAGCTAAATGAAAATTAATTCGTTTTTTCTATTATCTTCCAGATACGTATTTCGGCCTCTCAAAACCTCCAGTTACAACGGAGCCAGAAGTTGACCAGTTGTGCGAATGTCCCTCTGGGGATATGAAATGTGCTGGAGAAGACTGCTTGAATAGACTCGTTTTTACAGAATGTCCTCCTGCTTGTGGAGATAATTGTCGTAATCGTAGGATACAAAAACATGATTGGGCTCCTGAATTGAAAAGATTTCTCACAGAAAATAAAGGTTTCGGTGTGATGTCCCGATTGCCTATCAAGAAGGGAGATTTTATTTTGGAATATGTTGGGGAAGTTGTTTCGGATGCCGTGTTCAAAGAGAGAATGCATACGATTTATGCCAACGATACTCATCACTATTGCCTACAATTAGATAGTGGACGAGTCATTGATGGAGCACAGATCAGGAGGTGAAGGTAAGTGAATCAAAATATTTATTGCATATTTTTCAAGGAATTGTTTAATAAAAAATGCAATTTCTGATTAGGTCGTTTTGTCAATCACTCATGTGATCCAAATTGCGAAATGCAAAAATGGTCAGTTAACGGATTGTCAAGGATGGCACTTTTTGCTCTCAGAGATATCAAGCCTGACGAAGAACTGTCCTATGATTACAATTTCAGTTTGTACAACCCTGCAGAAGGACAGGTAAATGAATTGTTGATATTTTTCACAAATACTACTAGTAGTTGAGAAGCTGTAGTATATTTTTGTTGTTCATTTCCAGCCATGCCATTGTAAAGGCCCAAATTGTCGTGGTGTGATTGGTGGTAGGACCCAGTACAAGAGTGACATGAGTGCAGCTTCAAAGAGGAAGGGTGGAAATACAAAGGGGCCACATGGTAATGGGAACTATTGTCGGAGGCGGTCGAACGGAACCTTCGGTTCTTGAGAAAATGAAAATTCTATCTAGGAGGGAAAAGAACTATTTGGTCACACATCACTGTTTCTTGTTTCGAAATTACGAAAAGGTACTTATAATATTTTTTATCCCTTCATTCGGAAGGATATTATAATTTCTTTGTATTTTCGGAAAAGATTCGAAGAATGAGGGGCGAAGTAGAGGACAAGTTTGGAGATCGTCTAGAGAAAATAATGAGCAGTTGGATTTTAAGATTCAAAGCTGGATCAAGCAAAAATAAGCCTATCATTGTTCCCGATGATGACCCAAAATTGGCAAACCTAGCTCGTGTTGCACAAATTTTGTATGAGTTGTATGCCAATTTAATCAAAGCCAAGGATGAAAATGGAAAATGTTTGTGTGAACCATTCATGGAATCACCATCAAAGAAGCGATACCCAAATTTTTATACAGTTTACGAAGCCAGCAACAACACCTACAAGTTGAAAGGGTTAAAAGCTCTGGAGAAGGGAATTCTTCGAGGAGACTACAAATCACTCCAAACCTTAGAAACTGACATTGGCGCTGTTATAAATTCATTTTCTCGGGCTTATGAAGCAGAAAAACCAGAGGTCAACTCCATTGTTGAAAAAATAAAAGCTGTGTACAAGAAAGGAAAGCAGAAAGCTGTTCTCGCCTTGGATCCTTTTATCATTCAACATGGAAATCCTCAATTAGCCCTTGCCAGTGCTCCACGAACCATTAGCGCTTTGCCTAGGTTTACCAAAAACATTGAGACTGGTAATGAGGACGTCATTCGATGCATTTGTGGAACATATTCGGAGGAAGGAATGATGATTCTTTGCGAGAAATGCAATGTTTGGCAGCATTGTGACTGCATGAGAGTTCCTTATGACCCAGCTGATGCGGAAGCCTCCATGCATAATGCAAGACGTTTAGAAAAAGCTAAGGAAAAGTCTTCTGGGAACAAGAAAGGAAGACCCATGAAAATCAAGTCACAAAACCCTAGAAATCGAAAATTGAGTGATTGTGACGAGAAAGAAAAGGTCGAGTTGGATGCAGGAGTACTTGTTAGCGTCAAAGATGAACTTCTTGTCCTTGAAAAGGAGGAAGATGTCGAGCCTCTTGTAAATGGGTGTGGACAAGATGAGATTCCACTTTCTGAAATGGAGACACAAGTCCTTGACATAATATATGAAGATCCATTGGAAATTGCTAAGGCAGTGGAAGTCAGAAAAGGTGGTGAATATTATTGTGAGAAATGTCAACCGCGCGAAGTTGATCCGGAGGTTCCAATGGGTGGTCTCGGTGACACTCCCGATAGAATTTATCACCTCACNCCGATAGAATTTATCACCTCACGCTGTTAAGAGAGGATGGGTTATTGCTAAGGAAAAATGACAATGTTTATGTACTGAGGGATTGGCCACCTGATCAAAGAATAGGTCCTGACGGGAAAGAACGCCCAAGAAAGACGTACAAGACAGCTGGAACGATCGTTAAATCGGAATGCGATATTTTTAGGATTCAGGAATTGTATCGCGATTCACAGTAAGAAATACAATTCAAAATTGGCTAACTGCTAGCCAAGGAACAAAGATATTCATTTTTTCTTTGATATTTCAGAGGGAATCGATTCGCTTACGGGTATAATTATTTACGACCATATGAAACTTTTCATGAGCCATCACGTAGATTTTATCCTAATGAAGTTTTAAAAGCTCCAATCGTTGAGCAAGTTGCCATTGATTTGATCCATGGAATTTGTTGGGTGGTTGACTCAGCCACATATTGCAAGGGTCGTCCAAAAGGTAAAATTCAGAATGAGTTTACCAATTTTGAATCTTGACAATTTTGATTTGTTATGATAGGTTGTGTTGAGGAGGATTTGTACATTTGTGATTATCGTGTGGATAAAGCTGCCCGTGCTTTCTCAAAAGTTGGAAAAAATTCTCAAGTAATTTGTACAAGGTCATACGCCTTTGACTATTTTGAGACAAAGCTAAAGATCCAAAGGAATTTACATGTAAGTCTGAAATCGAGTCCTTCATTTCACTTTCTGTATTTAAAATGATGAAATTTTTGGCCAGAGTTCTGAGTTTTATGAACGATAGTATTTTACCATTTCTGATTTTGATTTTTAAACAAGAAGGAGCATGACATTAATAATAAAATTTGTGCTTATGTGTTCATTTTCAATTATTTGCAGCCACACGGACCTCCGAGTCCAGACTTCAAGGTGAGCGTTGGTAATACAGAGAAAGCGAAAGGACGTAAGACTGATGAAAAAGCGAAGTACAAAACTGTCCCGAGTCTCCAGGAGACTCAACAAATGACCAAGAGGGTTAGTTTAAATTCTCTCTTATTTGAATACCTTGCATTGTTAGGAAAATAAAACATTTTTTGAAATATTTTTGTAGAAATCTGAGAAGAGGGAACGATTAAATCGAGTAGCGGAGAATTTGCATACAAGAATTGATGGATTTAGTACTGACCGAGTGGACTTATCTCATTTGTTGACCCATACGACAGGACGGAAAAAGCCAAATTGGAATAAGAAATTGTCATATTGAATTTTAACTTATTGCCGAATAACTGGAATTGTATGAGCGGGCAGCCAGCGAGCCAGCCTTATGTTGCTTTTAGCAAGCGCGATTTATACCTAAGCATTGAGCTTCACATTTTGGATTTTTCTATCTAGTATATTTTGACTCGAGCCTGTTTGTAGTTGGACAATTTTGTTCTTAAATTTTTGCCCTAGATGTGCGTTTTTTTTGTTAATTTATTTAAGCCATTTGTGCAACATTCTTTTTTGAATATGAAACTGAAGGTAATAATAGGTGTTAATTCTTCGATTTCACTTCGACTTTAACCTAATGTATGTCTAACGGTATACAAAAACTAAAAAATAAAATCACTCCTGCTATGTTAGGATTAACAAATCTTGAATTTATTCCACTTTTATCATTATTTCGACAAAATCCCGAGATGAAATTGATTACCTCTAAGATTTGGCTAATACTGGAAAAACGCTCAATGAAGAAATAATTTTTACTTTCTCTGGCATGTTATAATATTTTTATTAAATTTTTTCCTCATTTTAATTGCGATAATAATAATGTCCGGTATAATTCAATTCAAATTACTTTTAAGCATATGATTGAATTATTAAAACTGGATAAATCCTCCCCACTTGTTGAGCATAAAAATTACTGCGGGATTACTTGTTTCTACAAAACTATTACTAGTTAATTACTTCGATTCATAATTATTTCGATCTAAAGTTTTATAAAAATGTACAGTCGAGAAACTAAATTCTGGGACATCCCTCCTTAGAACTAAAGATCAACAAAAGTAGTATACGAGTCTTAAAACTTAAGGTATCACTATTAAATCAACACATTTTTAAAACTGGATAAATCCTCCCCACTTGTTGAGCATAAAAATTACTGCGGGATTACTTGTTTCTACAAAACTATTACTAGTTAGTTACTTCGATTCATAATTATTTCGATCTAAAGTTTTTTTATAAAAATGTACAGTCGAGAAACTAAATTCTGGGCCATCCCTCAGAACTAAAGATCAACAAAAGTAGTATACGAGTCTTAAAACTTAAGGTATCACTATTAAATCAACACATTTTTGTATAAAATTCTGGTCATTCTTGTATTCTTAGTCCAGTCCATAATTGACCCCTACAGATTCATTTTCGTCATATACATTTAAAAATTTTGTCAGTTTACATTATTCTAAAAGGGAAAAGTAAAATTAAGAAAATTTTGACAAGATGATGCCCACATTAGAGCCTTCGTTTGAGTTCCACCACTTCATCATCTAACAATTGACTCCGAGATAATTTGTCTTCCTTCATCAACGAGTCTTCTTCATTGGATTTCAATTCATGGGGTGGGGTCCTTGTGTAAATGGGCTCGTAGTGGCCATTGACGACGCCTTCCGTGATGTGGACGGACGTCACATCTGACCCAGGAATCTCAAACATGGGTTCCAATAAAATGCTCTCAACAATGGCTCGGAGTCCACGGGCTCCTGTTTTCCGCTCAAGGGCTTGCCGAGAGATTGCACGAAGAGCTGCTGGAGTAAAGGTTAGATCCACCTACCATACAAAAATTCAAGAACTCATTAATCAAATTCGCATAAAATCATATCGCTCCTTGTATGAAAAATAAGTCACCTTGTCCATGGCTAAGAGTCTCTGAAATTGAGGTACCATTGCATTTCTTGGCTCAGTAAGGATTCTGACTAATAAATCTTCACTAAGAGAATGGAATGGGACTAGAACAGGGAAGCGACCGACGAATTCCTGGAATCAATTTCAATAATCGCTTAGTTTTATCAATTTCCAACATAGCAGTAGCAGCAAATGCTGAATTTATATCGCTTACAGGAATCATTCCAAATTCGATCAAGTCTCGGGCTTCAACTTGTCGCAAGAAAGCATCCATTTCAGCATTATCATCCGCTGCACTACTCGTTCCGCCTGACATGTGTGCGACACCAGCTTGATGTGCAGCTCTCCTTCCTGGGGATGAAGAGGCAGGTACGCCAAAGCCCAAATACTAAAACAGAAATTAGAAATTAGACATAATTAACCTCTGTTCTAATTAAAACAATATTGTAAGCTATATATTACTTTCTCGTTTTTTCTTCGGGAAACTACTCGGTCCAATCCATTAAATGCACCAGATGCAACAAATAATATGTTCGTCGTGTCCACTTGAACGGATTCTCCTCTCAGTTTTCGTGGATGCATTTCTTTCCGGAACATTGACAATTGTTCCTTCGAGCATCTAAATCAAAACAGACACCGTTAACACTTTCCAAAGCTATTCAAAATCTCAGTAAAATGAATTAAGAATTTTTATTTACCTTCAACATTCCCTGTTGGACACCTTCGCCACCGACATCTCTCAATTGATGAATTCCAGGTACAGCACCGATTTTGTCAACCTCATCCAAGAATACGATTCCTGAATAATTGTATGAAGTAATAACCACATGAAACATGAGCAATATAAGATAAAACTGTTGTCCGTACCAGTCTGAGCTCTCTCGACATTGAAATTAGCGTCTTGTAACAATTTAGCAATAACGGACTCAATATCTTCACCCACATACCCTGCCTGTGTCAGCGTCGTACAATCACAAATGGCGAAAGGCACATCCAAACACTGTGCTATTGTTTGAGCTAACAATGTTTTACCTATTAATACAAAATAAACATTAGATTTAGATTCTCACTTGAAAATTTTTTCGACCAATTAACTTGTTATGTTAGTTACCTGATCCAGTAGGACCCAACAAGAGAATATTGGACTTATCCAGTTTGGCATCATAAGTGGTTGAATCGAGTATATCACTGCCTGTAGCGGGAGAGCCGCCAGAATTGTGACTCATGTTTCCCATCCCCCCATTTCCATTTCCAGGTGGGGGAGGTGGAGGAGGTGCTCTAGAACGACCTTCATAGTACGTATCTGAATTAGCCCAACTGGGTCCAATCTGATGTGGATGTGTTTGTTGTTGATGACCTCCTGGGTAGGCTCCAAGCGCATTGCTATGTCCCAAACCTCCCAAATGTAGTAAATCTAAAAATCAAATCACAAAATGTTGTTGCAGGTGAACTCAATTCTTGTGCTCTCCTTGTCATCTATTCACGCAACATCTTGCCCAAATATTTACATGTAATAAGTAAATTTTGGGCACTAACAAAACATGCACAGCACAAACAAGTGAAAAGCACAAGAATTTTTGAAATAAAGTTTACGGGTAGAGAAAGTATTTGAGAGGTTGTTAAAACCGTCTAAATTCCGGATGGTTGGTTCCGATGGAGGTTTGGGTACAGTGGCTTGGATATTAATCGAGAGTCTCTTGTAGTGATTGTACACGGCAACACTCAGGACTTTCTTGGCTTGTTCCTGTCCAACTACATTTCGATCCAGGAACTCAAAAATCTTCTTCGGCGGGGGCGGAGATTTCTTTTGTTGGGTGTGAGGATTATTGGCATAAGTGTATCGCTGAGTATCAATCTCAGGTCGTGCAGGTTCTCGGAGATTCTTCCGTCCGTCAAACTCAGAGAGGACAACAAAAAAGTGTTGACATTTGTCACATTTTACAAATCGAGTGGATGCTGAAATTTAAAAATAATGATGTCATTACTTAGTTCCTTCAAATTATCATATAAGCAATTGATTGATTTTGTCCAACTCACACACAAAGGTTTCAACATGGCTGCAAGGATCACCACATTTAGGACAGGTCAAACCATCGCGACCATCACGCCCTCCAGAACGGGCGCCGTGGCCATTTCCAGAAGTACCATTCTTTTTGAGGTCATGCCCTTTTCCACCGTCACCTGGAGGCGGAGGAGGTGGGGTTGAGCCGGGAGGGAGTCGGGCAGATAGGAAGCTAGCAGAAGAGATCTCTTTTGGGAAGTTGCCTACAAAAAAAGAGCCCGTAAAATTATGTAAATTTTAAAATTGCCAACAAGCAGTTAAATATCTAAGTCAACCTATCTTAAGGATAAAATAAGTTCATGCAAAACCGTAAATCTCGATTACACAACTTATAACATATTCATGACGGCAGCCGTTGCATGTATTGCACAACGGGGTCAGGTCACTTTCTTCCTCCATTGAAAGCGAGACTACCTCGCAATAAGTAAAGTGTATTGATTATCTCTCTCTCTTCCCTTTTATCTTGATCTTATCCTCAAACTTAAGTTCTTAGGACTCAAGAATTTTTCTTTATCATTAAAATGAACAAGGCCTGGCACTTTATAATGGTTAATAATCTCTGGTCGAATGAAAACGCTCATACAATATGCATGAACATTTTATAGTTAATGCTAATTGTATAATTAGTTAGCCACTCAAATCTCAAAACTATAGGGAAAATCTTTAAGGAATTATTTTCATTAGCTTGAAGCATCATGACATGACTTCCTATATCGTCTTTATATTTGGCCAGCCCATCAAGATTGTATGAGACCTTCATAATCTCTTGATTTGTGTTTAGTTTCAAGGTAACAGTTTACTTAAATTAAATTTATCATTCATGCTACGCCGCAACATTTTCCTTTGACACGATAGGACACACACGGCAATGTAAAGCTATCTTCAACCAGCGTTTTGTTATTAACCTTCACCTTGGTAAACGCTTGACTTATGGGCTAGTGTATACATTATAACCCTTCTGGTCAATACAAATAAGAGGTCTATCGTAACCCGTCAGCTCAAAATATTTTCCTTCAAATGTTTTTCATGCACCTCAAAAATCCCTTGTCTAGACTCGCCGACATTATCTAACAAAAAAACCTGGTAAGTACGAAGGAAACCTTAGGCTTAAGGGACACACCTGTCTAGAACTATTTTTTAAACAACCTTTATCTTTATTGCAAGCTGAGCAAATCGTATTTTTCAACCTTCTGTTAAAATTAAACTCAATGTACTAATATTGACCACGACCCTGGCCCAGACCTACGACCTAGACCATGACCATTACTTTCAGCTGTTCTACCTGACCAAAAATATTATTTTTAAATATAACAACAAAAGGGTTATTAATGTACTTTCTGGAATATTCAAGCGCATTGGCCCACCAAACCAACTTTGTATAGTTTAATTTTTGTAATCAATCGAATAAACACATCTTCTTTCTTTGTATTGAATCAGCTCATCCAGCCAAACTCCTTCCCTGTGTATGACCTTGGTTTGAGACAAGGCGTTCTTTCTTATTATCCTGAGGCTCTTTGCTTGAAGAGATTATGAGCATATAATTTTAAAACAAAAAATATGGTAAGTTGAGTAGACCAAACCAAAGCCTCACCCCATTCCCATTCCGTCAGTAAAAATAATACTACTACTGTATAGGCATTAGGCTAGCCATTGCAGTCCAGTGCACTCGCACTCTTATTAAACTTCTAAAGGCGACTTGAGGGGAAACTAAAACTATCCCCTTGAATTGGGTAACAGTAACACCTTAATTACATGAAAATGTCACGTGATCACTTAAAATCACGCCTTGAGCACTCACACAATTAGAGCCGACCACTATGAGTGCCTGCCTACATTCCTTGCTACTCTAATAGTTTCTCCGCCAAACAAACAAATTCATAGATGAGATAAATGTTACATTTATTTACACATCTGCGTGTGTATGGTCTGATACTCGATGCATTTGTGGACATGGACAAGGGGTTTATTGAACCTAATCTTAAGGGAATCTCCAGTTCCATACCCCCAAACGTAATAAAAATGCAAATTATTCCTATTCCAAGAACTAAGCATAAATGACTAAAAAAACAGCAAAAGTAGTCACTAGTCACTCCTTAGCGTCGTGTCTGTGGCTCTGCTACGCTTCGCCTGACTCTTAAATGTCGCAAGAGATTAGCAGCTTTTTACAACTAAATAGCCTCCTGGACCTGGACGGTCAATTACTTCCCAAGTACAATAAAAGAAACAAGTTTTTTGTACGTCCAGTCCAGTGCCCAGACAAAGTTCAAAGTCAAATCAAGAAAACCTAGACCTTTGTTTGCTTTTTTCATGTATATTCAAGCAAAAAAACTTCTAATCATACCGAGTCACCAAAATGATCGTTTTTATCAATGAATTCTACTAAATATTCATATTAACCCGAAAGTGTCCAACAGCCTCATCCTTTCAAAATAAGTTAGATCTAGTTACATGAAAAATAGTCTTGAGGTGTGAAATGTTCACACATAAAGTCATTATGACTTGCCACGATGAATTGCAAGAAATATTATCTTTAATGCAAAATTATGACTAACGTGGCTAGGATTAATGAACTCAAAATTATAATAATAAAAACAGCAAAACATATCTATGAATTGAAAAGTAGCCTGTCTGGTGGCTAGGGTTTGCTAGGGTTTTATGAACCATAGTACAAGTGCTATTTATTTATTCTAAATGAGATACACTACGCAGTCTAGTCATAGCCAATCACTGAGCTAGAAATATGGGCGGAATTGGCCAGACCTTAAAATAATTCCTCACACGTTCCCTTTACTACTAAATATAATCGGACGCTTTGTTGTCCTAAGGTCGATGCCTCTATTTATCCCAATCGACCTTCAAACGAAACGAAAACAAACGACACAACTAAACAAAGCAGCGGGAACGTGAAAGGCAACACCAATGATAACGTTCCTACGTTCCCACCAGCAAATGCCATGAAGATAATTACAATTTAACGTAAAAAAAGTAATTTATAATTCAGTCATAAAAAATTATAACTGAATATTGAGTTTCAACGTGGAAATTCCTCACACGTTCCCTTTACTACTAAATATAATCGGACGCTTTGTTGTCCTAAGGTCGATGCCTCTATTTATCCCAATCGACCTTCAAACGAAACGAAAACAAACCACACAACTAAACAAAGCAGCGGGAACGTGAAAGGCAACACCAACGATAACGTTCCTAAGTTCCCACCAGCAAATGCCATGAAGATAATTACAATTTAACGTTAAAAAAGTAATTTATAATTCAGTCATAAAAAATTATAACTGAATATTGAGTTTCAACGTGGAATGCTAAGATAACTTTCTCTAAAATCATTATATTAGAAATAGAACCCTGGAATATAATATTTTAACCAACTGCATACAAATCAATCGCAATTAAGATGATGCTGCATTTCTAATTACATTTTTAGCAAGTCATGAAAATTCGCTTGGATTTTTGTACCTCATACATGCATACCTGATGGTTCACTTTCAATGCAAAAGATAAAAGTAAAAGCAGAGCAAACGAATAATTAGCACTTTCTTCGCTATTATTCGCATCCCCCTGGCTGCGTTTTAAGTAAATGAATTGTCATGAAGTAGCTAATTGAAATTGTATACTCATTAGACTAGCTTAGTCACAAGTAGCTGCACCTGTCGCATTATTTTCTAAATATAAAAGCTGATTAATGAAGAGCGGAAAATACTTAAAGAGATTTGTTTAACTTTAAGTATCTATTTGAAACGAAACTAACGATTTACTCTCAGTCAAACTTTCGTTTTCTTTTCTCTGGCACATAATTAAGCTTCAGGTGGGAAGACACAAATAGCACGAATTGCAGATTGCAGTGCAAAAACCTTTAGAAGTAAAGTTGCAAAGCAATTTTGAATCGGCAACTCTATTTACAATTTATTCTGCTCCTGCTCTTCATTCTTTTCTTATTGAAGTGAATAGTCTCCTACCCTTTCTTTGATCACGGGCGGCCAACCACGAACCAACACCTTCGAAATAAATTGCATTGGTAAATTGCAAATGCAATGCATGCACATCTGAAATGCACTTGTAGATCTTTTACCTTCAGACTTTTACTTTCAGATATTTGAATCAAAGCCCTCAACCAAATCGAAATGCCAAAGCATCCATTTGGCCAGTGCCACTCATGTAGTGATTTTTCCAGTAATGTCAGGAAAATTACCAATATTTTAATCTGATCCGCCACGTGTGGTCAATCTAATGATGACGAAATGAAGAGTTATTGCAACCGTGGCGGTAGACGGAAAGCTAATGTCTTCAAAGATGTCTTATGCACACAGGATAGATTGGTCAAGTTTTTGTTTTTTTTTGTCAAGACTCATGTTCGTTCGTTCGTTGATGTTCACGCGTCACCTACTTTGGCGAAGGTCACATGTAAAGACAGACGCAAGTCTTATCTTATTAAGTTCGACGCTCGTATCATACTTATTAGGAGATCAAAATATTACATTTTACATTTGACGGTCCTTCAAAAAGTGAAACGTTACATGCTTGTAGGCGCGTCACAATTAATGACTGGATTTTCATTAAGAATGTCTTGTCTGGAAAAAAGAAATTGAACAAAATCAACATTTTGAGCTTAATTAGAATTCAAGGAAAGGGAAAAGATTCATTTAAATTGCGCGAATAAAATCGAAAGGATTAACTTGACTTAGTTGGATTACGACTAAGTAAATTCAATTTGAGCAACATTGAATGCACAATGCATTTTATGACCAAAAGAGAAACAGACTAGACGACGCAATCGTTATTTTGTTGCATAAGCAAAATTAAAATGCGAGTATTGTTCCACCTCGCCTGCTGCATAATTGTTATTTTACTTTTGCAATGACACACAAAAATGTCCTCTATCTCTCATATAGTAATTTATGCGTATCTCTGTCACTATTCAATTCACTATTTTATTTTTAGTTTGAACCAATCCCAGTCAAAATGTGCAAATGCCAAGTGCAGTTCAACATTTTTAACGTAAGCAAAGCCATGCAAAAGCAGGTTTACAGTCAAACTTTTCTGGCAAGTCCTTTTTGCTACTGCTAGCATTAGAGCCTGTTGTGTAAAATTCTGCTAACGCTAGTAAATCGCAAAAATCTAGCCTCGACTCGTCACACACGGTCGCGGTGCCGCGCGGTGTGAGCAAGAGGAAAACAAAAACACAAAATACGCAGTAGTATTATCAAAATGTGCAAATGGTAATGCTAACATGCGATAACGACGAGATTCGATAAGAGCAAAGCAAAGCAATGTGACCTAATAAATTCTGCTGGAGTAAAATATAGCTGGTTTTTTCTTTAACTTTATTGAATCGTGTCGTCCTTCCTATTATTAGCCTATATTTGTACACAACAATAATTTATTTCCAAAGGTCTGGAACTTTTTCTATCTAGGGTGTCGTGACTGAATTGTCATTGACGTTAAGTTTAAGTAACCATCCACATAATTCAAGTTCGTTAAAATCTCTTGGAGTCGAAAATCAAAATTGAAACAATTTCCACCAATGAAATCAACATTAATGATGACACAACAATAACAATTCGCCTTAAAATAACTACTGTAACTATTCCTTAGTGAATCAGATGAATTTCGCATCTTAGAAAGAAACCTATTGCTAATTGCTACTCTGTAACAATTCTTGTATTTTGCTATCGTAAATCGTAATTCTTTTCTTACCAGGTTGTGCTAGACGATTTTGTTGAGAAGATACTGTCAGGATTTTTCTGGCCGAGTGATGCAAACATCGCATAGAATAAATTGTACTCATTCTTCCTAATCCTTAAAAACTAAAATAATAAAATCTAATCGACCACTTTATTGCCTACAAAATAACTTAACTTTCACTCTAATAATTTTGCTATAAAATAATTTTTCAATTGAGTGTGTAAATAAATGCAATGCAATTGTTATAAGAGTACGAGGACCACTGAAATCAACCTCTCACGTCACTAGCAACAACCAAACTAAAATCAGGAGAGTAGATTCTTGAGCTCAGGATTGAAACATTAGCACGGGGAGGACAGCTGGTTTTAGGTATATCTGCCAGATTACGTACTACAGACTACAGACCAAGACCAACACAACACGGACGGAGCAAGGGCTTTTTAGGTTTCGTAATCATAATAGAACCACGCGCAGAGGAGCGGATAGCACATGCATAGCGCTAAAGCATAGGTCCGATACTTCGTCAGAATCGGACCGAATTGAATTGAATGCACTATCGTCATCAAGGCTTTTTGTAAATACAAATATAAGTTTCAGGCCAACTCGTGAATATGAGCGCCGCGCCGCGCGCATCCTCAGCGATAATATGACTTTAAGTAGT